>JAHSUH010003835.1:600000-823239 GCA_025388415.1 Cynanchum wilfordii
TAATGAAATTTCGAGTTTTTTATTGCTTTTCAATAACAAATCCTTGATTCAAAGGCAAGGGGTTTAAACTTTGGTTTCCTACATTCGGAAAATGCATTGTGAATGTTACAAGAGATCGAGGCTTCTAAACACTTGTTGTGAGCGTCATTTAAGAGTCGGGGTAATGTCTTCTCCCAAGTAAGAGATGGACTCTGCAGATGCAACTTGGGCCGAATTTGAATTAGTCGTAATCGTGATGACTAGAACTTCTTCCGTATGGATGTTAATTCGTTTAAAGGTATCTTTCCATAATTTAGAATTCATCTAAAACACCTCGTGCCCTCTAAAAAAAAGGCAAAAGGTTGCTTAACTCATAAAATAAGTCCTTCCATTATACATGAGTCAAATCTGTGATGACCTCAAAACTACACAGTTTTATAAATAAAAATTATAAAAATAAAAATAAAAAAAAATTCTGTTGTTATTTTGATAATTTTTCTTCTATTCAGTAGTCACTTTAAATCTCAACTAAATTGAAATCAAGTAGCGTCAGACCCTATTAGGGAAAACACTCCTTACATCTGTCTCTCCTATAGAAAATTAAACTCATTCCACTTGAACCAACATGTTTTAATATGCATGATGGTTACTTACCCCCAAAAAGGGGGGAAAAAAAAGTGACCAACATCTCCTAATTAGTCCAGATCCCTTTGGACCAATGGACCGGAGATGTTTTATAACAAAAAAAAAAAAAAAAAAGTATTTTTTCTATTGTTTTTAAACGAAAATAAATCTTAGATGTGCAATTTTAAATGGTGCCTCTTATGAATATTTGTATGTCAATTACCTTCACTATCTCCATACCTACCTAAATTATCTCAATTACCTTCACTATCTCCATACCTAAATTATCTCCATTACTTTCACTATATTCATATCTAATTACTTTCACTATCTTCATACCTAATTACTTTCACTATCTCCATTATGGTTATTATTTACATTATCTCTACTACCTCTTCATCCCTATAAATAGGGGTTAAAATGTGTAGTTTTGGACACAAGAATATATATGAAATATACAAGAAAGCTTCTCTCAAGAAAGCTTATTTTCTCTTTGATCTCAAGCTTACATTTTGTTCTATATTTCTTTTAGTAACAATAGTTTTATAACACGTTATCAGCACGAATCTCTAACCAACTGAGACTAGCACGAGGCTCTACTACCGAGGCTCTACTACCGAGTAACATATTTTTGAAGTTTATTGAAGAATAATCAAGTACGTTATTTACCATTATGGCAAATCTCACTAAGCTTGACTTTGTGGCTCTTGATGTTACCGGAAAAAACTATTTATCGTGGATATTAGACTGTCGAGATGCATCTTTTGCCAATGGGTCCGGTAGACACCATTGTACAAAATAATGTCACAACAAGCACAAGATCGTGCCAAAGCTATGATTTTTCTCCGTCATCATCTTCATGAAGATTTGAAAAATGAATATCTTACCGTGAAAAATCCCCTTATTTTGTGGGGAAATTTGAAAGATAGATTCACGTGTTATAAAACTATTGTTACTAAAAGAAATATAGAACAAAATGTAAGCTTGAGATCAAAGAGAAGATAAGCTTTCTTGAGAGAAGCTTTCTTGTATATTTCATATATATTCTTGTGTACAAAACTACATATTTTAACCCCTATTTATAGGGATGAAGAGGTAGTAGAGATAATGTAAATAATAACCATAATGGAGATAGTGAAAGTAATTAGGTATGAAGATAGTGAAAGTAATTAGGTATGAAGATAGTGAAAGTACTTAGGTATGAATATAGTGAAAGTAATAGAGATAATTTAGGTATGGAGATAGTGGAGGTAATTGAGATAATTTAGGTAGGTATGGAGATAGTGAAGGTAATTGACATACAAATATTCATAATACTCCCCCTTTTTTGTATGTCCATTGTAAATAAATATGTCTCATGAAAACCTTATCACTTCCATTCAATGTGATGAATCTTCGGGGTTCACTTTTCCTTGGATATCCATTACATAAAGAATATGCCTCGTTAAAAACCTTATCGGATAAAAACCCAAGTGAGAAAAATTCGATTAAGGAAAAAAGGAGTACAATATTCTTTTATGTACGCACAACTTCAACTCCATTATTTACGACTTCTATGTCGTGACCCAACTGCTTCATCATCGATTTCGTTACCATCACATTAATTTTATTGTCTTCCACAAGAAGAATCTTAAGGAAGATTTTACTTCTACATAAGTCTTGTTGCTAGAGGAACATTCCAAACTTCCGTTCGATTGTAGTAATAATTTCGTCCGATGCGCAGGTGAGAAACCGTAATTTCGAAATTACGCCTCCTTCATTGGTCATTCTCGAGGAATATGAAGAATCCATACATCGGCGGGGTATTAATCTCAACACTTCCCCTGTTGAGATGAACTCTTGAAATCTTTGAACCGACGCAAACCAATTTTATATCTCAATTTCTCAAATGTTGCAGTCGGAAGAGCCTTAGTGAATAAATGCAAGATTATCACATGACCGGATTTGAAGTACATCAATATCATCCTTCTTTTGAAGTTCATGAGTAAAGGAAAAATTTGGGTGAAATGTGTTTTGTCCTATCTCCTTTGATATACCCTCCTTTCAATTGAGCTATACAAGCTGCATTATCTTCATATAGAGGAGTTGGAATCTCACTTCTGGGAGATAAACCACAATTCTCTCTAATATAATGTATTATTGACCTCAACCATACACATTCTCGACTTGCTTCATGAATGACTATTATCTCAAGCATGATTAGAAGAAGTTCTTTGTTATAGTTTGCTTTGTAGAGCGCCATGATATAGCAAGATTGCCATATGTAAATAAATAGCCCGTTTGAGAACGTGCCTTATGCGGATCGGAAAGATAACCGGCATCCGCATACCCAATTAATATTGGATCATTTTTATTTGAATAAAATAATCCGAGGTCAATAGTTCCTTGGAGGTATCTAAGGACATGTTTAATACCATTCCAATGTCGTCATGTTGGTGAAGAACTAAATCTTGCCAATAGATTTATAGCAAATGCTATATCAGGTCGAGTGCTATTTGCTAGGTACATTAATGCACCAATAGCACTTAAATATGGTACTTCAGGACCAAGTAGTTCTTCATCATTTTCTCGAGGTCTAAAAATATCTTTATTTACATCTACCGACCTCACGACCATTGGAATACTTAATGGATGTGCTTTGTCCATGAAAAATCTTTTCAAAACCTTAGTCAGTATATGTTGGCGATGGACAAAAATTCCATTTTTCACATGTTCAATTTGAAGCCCAAGACAAAACTTGGTTTTCCCAAAATCTTTAACTTCAAATTCTCGCTTCAAACAATCTATAGCTTCTCGGAGCTCTTCTGGAGTTCCGATGAGATTAATATCGTCAACATATATAGCAAGAATCACAAAACCAAAATCGATTTCTTAATAAATACGCATGGACAGATTTGGTCATTTTTATATCCCGAATTCAATAAGAATTCACTAAGGCGATTGTACCACATGCATCCAGATTGTTTAAGCCCATATAATGATTTCGTAATTTTCTAGGAATAATTCTCACGAGGGCCATTAGAAGCCTTTGGTAATTTTAATCCTTCAGGGATTTTCATATAAATTTCCTTTTCAAGGCTTCCATATAGATAAGTTGTAACAACATCCATTAGACGCATATCCACCTTTTCATGAACTGCTAAACTTATAAGATATCGGAGTGTAATCGCATCAATAACGGGTGAATAAGTTTGATCATAATCAATTCCTGGCTTTTGTGAAAAGCCTTGTGCGACGAGTCGTGCTTTATATCTTACGACTTCATTATTCTCATTTCGTTTTCGCACAAACACCCATTTATAACCAACGGGTTTTACACCATATGGCGTTTGGACTACAGGTCCAAAAACTTCTCGCTTTGCAAGCGAATTTAACTCCGATTGAATCGCATCTTTCCATTGAGGCAAATCAATTCTATGCCGACATTCTTCAACCGATGAAGGATCTAAATCCTCATTATCCTTGACAATATCAAGGGCTACATTATATGCAAAAGCATTATCAATAGAAATTTTACTTCAATCCCAACTTTTATTCGAAATTGTATAATTAATAGAGATTTCCGAATTCTCTTCATCATTTGTAGTTGGAATCTTATCATCGGTTGTCCCTTGGTTTTCATCATGATCTTCTGGATCATTTAATCCTCTTTTCTTTCGAGGATTTTTATTTTTAGAACCAAGGGGGGTCGGCCACGCTTCCGGCGTGCTTTTGATTCAACAACTATATGATTTACTTTTTGTTCTTCAGGAACTTCTATTCGTATAGGAGCATCTATAGCTGGAATATGCGATTTAGTGACTCTTCCGGAGTCAGCAAAAGAATCTGGCAGTTGATTTGCAATTTGTTGCAAATGAATTATCTTTTGAACTTCCAGTTCACTCACATTTGTGCGTGGATCTAAATGATTCAATGATGTTCTCCACACAAGTTCAATTTTATGCCATTTATTCTCTCCCCCTAATTTGGGAAACAAATTCTCATCAAAATGGCAATCAGCAAATCTTGCTTGTAAAAACATCCTCTGTCAAATGTTCAAGATACCTTATAATAGACGGGGAGTCATACCCAACATATATCCCCAATCTTCTTTGAGGACCCATTTTTGTTCGTTGGGTTGGTTCAATAGGAACATATACAGCACACCCAAAAAATTCTCAAATAAGAAATATTAGGCTCGAACCAAAAGCCAACCGTAGTGGAGAAAATTTATGATAACTCGATGGCCTTAAACGCACAAGTGCGGCAAGATGTAAAATAGCATGCCCCCGGGCGTCTTGTAGGGAGATTTGTTTTCATCAATAATGGTCTAACAATTAACCGTAGTCTTTTGATAAATGATTCAGCTAGACCATTATCGTGTGTGAACATGAGCTACAGGATGTTCCACAATTATGCCAATCGACATGCAATAAGAATCAAATGCATGCGAAGAAAATTCACCCGGCATTATCTAGACGGATTCGTTTAATAGGATAATCAGGAAATTGCGCTCTCAAGCGAATTATTTGGGCAAGTAATCTCGCAAACGCCAAGGTTGCGTGTAGATAATAAACAAACATGTGACCATCGGGTCGATGCATCAATCAAAACCATAAAATATCGAAACCGCCCACAAGGTGGACTAATCGGTCCACATATATCTCCATGAATCCGTTCTAGAAATGTAGGACTTTCAACTCCTACTTTTAATGGTGATGGCCTTATAATCAATTTCCCTTTAGAACATGCAGCACAAGAAAGTTTATCAGTGATCAAAACCCTTTGATTTTTCAAAGGATGACGTGGCGTTGTCTCGATAATTTTTCGCATCATAATTGATCACGGATGACCCAAACGATCATGCCAAATTTTAAAAGTAACGGGATTAGTAAAACCTGGTTTACTAAATGATGCGCCTCAATGTTATTCATTTTAGCATAATATAGGCCGGAGGATAAAGATGGTAGCTTTTCCAACAAATGTTTATTACGGAGGTCATTTTCGTAATAGCCAAATATTCATGACCGTTATCTTCCATAGTCTCAATATGATATCCATTATGTCGGATATCCTTAAAACTCAATAGATTTCTTCGAGACTTCGAGGAAAATAGTGTTTTATCAATAGCAATCATAGTTCCTCCCGGTAATATTATATTAGCTCTTCCGGAGCCTTCAATAAGTTTTACACTACTATTTATTGTGGTAACACATGTTTCTCCCACATTTAAATGAGAAAAATATTTCTCGTATTTCAGTATGGTGTGCGTAGTTCCACTGTCGATTAGACACACACTTTCAATGTCATCATTCAACCCATAAAAGGGGACTATAGCCATTTGGTAATCTCACAAACTTCGGGTTGTGAGTTAATAATATGCAATGTAAATAATCTCACAAACTTCTGGTTGTGAATTAAGCAAATAATCTCACAAACTTCAGGCTGTGAGTTAATAATAAGCTCATTAATAATAATAACAAAATGTAAGCTTGAGATCAAAGAGAAGATAAGCTTTCTTGAGAGAAGCTTTCTTGTATATTTCATATATATTCTTGTGTACAAAACTACACATTTTAACCCCTATTTATAGGGATGAAGAGGTAATAGAGATAATGTAAATAATAACCATAATGGAGATAGTGAAAGTAATTAGGTATGAAGATAGTGAAAGTAATTAGGCATGAAGATAGTGAAAGTAATTAGGTATGAATATAGTGAAAGTAATGGAGATAATTTAGGTATGGAGATAGTGAAGGTAATTGAGATAATTTAGGTAGGTATGAAAATAGTGAAGGTAATTGACATAATACTTTATATATATATATATATATATATATATATATTTGGTATCTTTTTTTTTTTTTGATACATGGGGAAGGGGGGTTGGTGTCGAACCCTCGCAAAAGGGGTTGGGGGAAGGCCTTCCGCCGTTCCGCCATCCAACCATATTTGGCATCTGTTAACAGAGGAATTCACGAGGCAAGCAGAATCCAGTAGAAATAACAAAACTAATAGAAAAGAATTCACAACTTCCTGCTTGTGAAGCTAAAACTGCAGCATCTCCTGGTTGTTTCTGTGCCATAGTGGAAGAACGAATTCTAGGATTATGTCCTAACTTTGTGGGAGAGAAGACAGAGATCCTAGTACTACCTTAAATTATCAATGTCATCTATTCTAGCATCAACAAACATATTCAGGACAAGAAATGTTGGAAAGATAACAGAAAAACATCAGATATTTCACAAACTTAGCTTTATCTTTCTGCGGAAAGACGAGATCCAGGATAACTGAAGGTAAACATGGCAAACATCATATAAACCTCTAAACAAGATTTTGCCTCATCCCCTCCTAAGACTGCAAAACATATTTCTGTTCTTATCTATATTACAATAATAAATACGAAACCATAGCTTTCCTAATCACAATAGATGCTTTCAGAATGAAATCATAAAAGCAAAGCAAGGCATCATGAGGTGGAGCCACACCACGAAACTGTCCAAACTGACTTCAGTTCAGCCAATATCTACTACATACACATAAGGCTACTAATTCATCAACAGACTAATCGTCGGATTCATGAGTCCGACGAGCAAATCGAGCAGAAGAATAAGCTGATATTACTGAACCAGTTGCATCTAAGGAATGCTTTGCGAAACCAACACTTCTCTTCATTCCGAGCCATAAAGTCCAAAAGAACCCTATCCAACCTGGATTCAAATGTGAAATAATGATAAGGAAAGTAAGAGTGTAAAAGAAAAGTATAGTTTGGGCACATTTGGGAAGCAACTTAAATTTGTACTTTCCATTTTTAAATTATTGTTCGACCTTTTTATGACAAATTTGTATTCGACCCATACGTGAGGGGGTGTGTTAAGAACCCTGCTCTATTAGCTTAAACTTTAAGACCAGTTTAACACTCGACTCCAATTAACTGTTAGTTATACACAGCCAAAGAAGAGAAGGATGGTCGTATTGAACTCAACATAAACCATTTCTAACATTACTATATGTAACAAAGTTCAGATACTATATTGACAAACATTCATCATGAAACTTGCAAACTTCTGGAAATACCCATCATATATAGGAAGAGATAACATAAATGAAAGTAATGCTCATAGGAGATATATTTTCAGGACCATGGAAGGGTAAAGAATCATTAATAGACTTTCCGGTTTTGACAGATCAAATTTAGAAAAACGGCAAAAAGAATTGTGTCAACCACAAAAAGCGCCACTTGTTCCATCTTTCTAATGCAATACAAAGAAATAATATACATAAATAATTGACTCTTTTAGTTTTTCCAATCTATGCACAACTATTCATATGGACATAAACTCTCATATTAAGTGATTTCTATTGTATATCTGTTTTCTGTTACAAAAAAAAAAAAAGTCTTGATCAAAAACAATATTAACCTGAAATATCTAGCCCATTGGTCTCTCCTTCAATTTGAAGACAGAAAACAACCGTAGGTTCACTTTGATTCTAGTAATTGCTCTATCATAGACAAAGGCTTTTAAGCTTTGGCAAGATTCAGAGGTAAACACAAAAGCTCGTCTATAAATAACACTAAGCACAAGAAACATAACATTTCAAAAAAAAAAAAAAAAAAACCAAGGACCTGGAAAATTGTGTATGGTTGGGTATGGGGAGTGTGTCTGAGAGAGAGTTAGAAAAAGAGAATCTACAAGATTTACCTGTGGCAATGATAACAGCAATAGTTGCTGATATCGTTGTTGCTGAAATGACAAATACAGCCACTGCTAATGCACCAATGTAAATGGCTGTAAGAAAAGCAAAGAACATAGCCAAGAATCCACCAGCAACAGCTAGAGACACAAGAAGGGATATCACGATAGCATTTACGGTTGCTGCAGCAAAGAAAAGCATGAAAACTAGCAAGCCTGTCAAAGTCAGAAGAGCAATTGCCCCAACCTGCAGGTATTGGCATCACACCAGAAATTAATCAAAGTGAAACAAATATGTTGGTCTTGATTCTACTTGGACCATAGAGAGATAAAAAAACCAACATAGTATAAACAACAGTAATGCACTGCACCTATGTTATATTCAATTCAGACAAAAGAAAGAATCTTCATAGAAAAGAGAACTCCAGTACTTTCTAAAGAAGAATAGGAAACATCATGGAAATTCTATCAGCTGCATGATCTGAATTCTCAATTTAGATTATTCAGCAAAAACCTCAACTATTGCTAAAAGAAATCAACAACAGGATTAAGAGGAAGAGATGAAACAACAAAGCCTTGTGTTGTTCATGAAAACAATAAAACCCTTCAAAAAGTTGACACAATCTAAACAGGCGTACCATCAGGATCAAGTTCCAAGAAACTAGAAGTCCTACAGTTGCATCCATCAAGTGAAAATATCAAATAAGAGCATAAAGTTTGGAGCATTTGCAACAATTTTGGAGAAAGAATTTTCAATACTTCATGCAATCACACAAGAATACCTTTGACATATCAAAGACAAAGTTCCCATGTCGACTTTTGCATTATCAAACCAAAAAAAAAAAAATTCTTCAGCTTTTTAAACAACCAAAAGAAAAGACTATATTTCGAAAGTGTTAAGACACAAAAAGCGTAGAAACACTATACCTCGAAGAATTCACAATAATTGCAAGAAGAAAAATACAAAAGAGGCAAGAAAAAGAGAAACTCAATTCACCCAAGTAAAATAAAAGCAAAAAATCGGCTATACTTACTGAAACAACAAGGAGAGCTCGAAGAGGGCTACCGCGGCGAGTCCAGAGAAGCACATGATGAGCAGAGTTCTTAGAAGCCGTATGAAGCAGGGGACCATTCTGGGACACAAAATCTTTGATCCGACGAGGCAGAGGAGCAGACTCATAAGCTAAATCGGAATTAGGAAAAACTATTGCAGTTACCAAACGATTAAAAATAGTGTAGAGAGTAATTTCCTCATCTTGAAAAAAACTCCCCTTTTCCGTGGTAGACTTGTTCTTCTTCTGTTCTTCTCTCTCCTCTTTAACCTCTACATAACTGCCATTCTCCTTCTCCTGTACATCAGCCATGATTCTTCACTTTTTTACGAACTCTCAACGAGGGAATCACCTGACAGACTGATATAAAGAAGGGTTCTTACTGGAAAGTGGAAACGGGACAAAAATTTTCAATGACTATAATATATTGAGAAAAAAGGCCACATTCTTTATAAAAGTCGCTGTCTTTGAACTACAGTTGAATCATTCGTTCAATCAATTGATAGATATAGAATTAAAGATTGAAGCTTTGATGCTTACAAAAAAAAAAAAAAAAAAAAGAAAAAAGGAGGAAAGATTGAAGCTTTGATGTGACGGAAGGGAGAAAGATGGAAGGTGTGATCTTGTAGTAGTGTCTTCTAATGAATGCCCTTGATTAAATGGGGCGGCATTCGGGCGGGGATTTTGAGGAACAAAAAGGGATTATTTTATTAATTAATGCACAAATTAGCATTGATTACACCTACCAGTTGTAATTTTGTAAGCCACGTGTGTTCCATCCGTCAATTAATACTTATTTAATAGAAAATTTATAATTATTTGTGACATTATTTAACTTTTTCATTTTTCATTATTTAGGTCTTTAATTATTATTTTTTTTTTATTATTTGTGACATGTATCTTTTTATCAAAATTCTCAACATATCCTCAAAAATCAAAATTTAAGAATTTTGTTACAAACAGTCCGTTTTGACCCACTCTATGGATTTAAAACGCGTGATATGAGTAAAAAGTTATACCTTATTTAATAAATGTACAGTGACCTAATAATGTGTTATAAATAATCTAATGATATTAGGAGTTTAAAACGTATCAATTGTAAAAAATTTCAAACTCCTATGTAAGATTCCAAATCACATCAAATTTAAAGTTATTTAAAGTTTTAATAAGAATATTAATGTAAAATGACTAAGATATCCAAAACAATATATTCAAATCTAGGGGCGTCTCCCGCAGCGCAGGTTTCATCAATTATTAATGATCGATAACGCCATAGACATTTAGAAGCTAAGGAGAAGAATGTTCATAGTTGGAAAGCTTGATCCCTCCTTCCCCTTCTCCCTCTTTACATTACATTTCTTCTGCTAAAATTGATTAATAATTGTTATATCAATATAAAAATGTATGTATAACTCGGTAAGGCTCCTTCTCTCTTAACCAATTATCCAAATTTCAAATTATAACTTGAATATGTAAAAATGTTAAATCCTTTGATCAGCTATTTCACCCAATGAGGTGCCTACAAATCAACGAGTACAATTAATCTGGCGTAAAATAGCTTGAAGGTCCCGTCACCGACACCCGTGGGTTAAACAAAAAAAAAAATGTATGTATAACTTGTAGAAGTCTTGAGAATTCTCATGAAGTGTACTCCCCTCTATTGTTACTATGAAAATATTTGGTTCTACAATCAAGCTCTTTCTCAACCATCTCTTCGAATTTTTTTAGTTTTTATTAATGCTTCAAACTTCTCCTTCAAAAAGTAGACTTATGCGTACCTTCAAAAGTTATCGATAAAAGTTATTATGTATTTGAATCCACTAAAAGATGGTAGCTTCATAAGACCAAACATATCAAAATGCACCAGCTCGAGAGGGTCCTTTGCAGGGTATTTGGAGTCTTCATATAATATAATCAAGATATTGGCTAATCAAGAGGCTCTAGACAAGCAAGTGTCTAAAGTCTCTGTAAAAAGAAAATGAAGAGAAAGCTTTGTTAATTAACAAGGAGAGCAAAAACTTAAAGCCTATGAGATTGAAAGATGAAGTTAAAATTAAAACAAGGATGAAGGTGGTATCAAGGGTGCTCACCACAACAAAAGACAAATGGAGAACGAGACATATCGATAGAAGAATAATCAATACTTTGTTTGGCGTAAGAGAAGTTCTATGCTAGAGCTTGTCAATATAAGAAAATAAATGGAAACCTGGCAGCATCTTCACTGTCCTAGAAGAAGAGTGAGACTTTCAAACTTTCTTGTGTTATGCTCACAAGTTATGAAGAGGAAGTAAGGGGAGATCAAGCTCTATCACGGTGAGTGATAAATTTAGTAACTATAATAATAATTAGATAATGAACTCTGATTATGCTAATCATACGATTGAAGATAAAGAAAATTTGTTAAACACGAAAAAATACAAAGGGAAGCAAATTATCATAACTGCAAAGAACTCGAAGCCCCCTATCACTCATGTGAGCAAGATGATAGTAGTGCCATGATACGATTCAAAAAAAGTGAAAGTGGAGAATGTTTATCACGTACCTGGAATGAAGAAGAATCTGAATCTAATATCAGTGTTGCAACTGACATACTTAGGTAACTCACAACACCATCCTTGAAGAGAAGAGAAAATTAGAGTATCTACTTAATGAGTATCCAAACAACTTATGTAAAGAAAATTCAGAAGAAGAATGAAACAGCTGATCTATGACATGTATGCTTTGAGCATGTTAGCCATCCAAAAGTTAAAGGGCAATGATGAACAACTCTATGCTGAAGGGGCTTCCACAACTAGAGGTACATGAATGTGTAAATCCATTAAATGTCAATATGAGAAAGCGCATCAACTATCATATGAAGACTCTAAGTACCATGCAAAGGAGCTTCTTGATTTAGTGCATTCTAATGTGTTTGGTCCTATGAAGCAATCATTTGTTAGTGGATTCAAATACATAATAACCTTCACCGATAACTTCTCAGGGTACATATGGGTCTACTTTATAATTGAGAAGTCTGAAAAATTAAAAAAAAATTCTGGCGCAGCTATTGACCATGGATAAAACAGGACTCAGCTACCAAATAACAGAAGATTACCACAAAAAACAAAACAAAGCAAGTTGAAGTCCAGTTGAAGGCTTCTATGAAGAAGTTATCAAGCATGAATTGCCATATTTCCTTGAATATACTTGACAACCACAAAGCCAATCCTCCTGTATTTAATAATAATCTTCAAGTTCATACATTTCAGAAAAATGTCAAAAATTTTCCATGTTGAAGAAGTGGATATTTTTAACTTTCAAGAGAAATGAATGTTCATTACAACCTAAAATGGAACAAATTTGTTTATCACATACAAACACAGAAACTGAGCAACAAGACTATGCAAAGTTAGAAAATTTTTCCCCCCTCATAATCCTTTCTCTGTAACTCCATTTTTTTATCAGAAGTCATAGGTTGAAATTGCAATTCACAGACATGCTAACGTTACAGTTACAATAGCAGAAAATGCTAAGAACTAAATTCTACAAGAACTAAGGAACTGTAAAAGGGGAAAAAAAAAAAAAAAACATTACTTGCACTTTACCTCATGAAGTGCTAACATGGATGGAATCTAGTCAATTTACAAAGCAAAACCCTTCAGATATTCAGGGTCTCGCTTAGCTCGCTCCTGAAATTTCTTAAACCATCTGTCTAATATATCCATAGGCACAACCAGCTTACTTCCATCCACCCCACAAAAAGATTGCATAAAATTAAATAAATTTTCCCCAACTTTCATTGCCAACCTTTCGATCTTCTTCTCCGCAGTAACATCAAGAGAAGGCAACGTAGCTAAATCCTCAACGGAGACCCCAATTTTGGCCGACAATGGAGCAGCATCAGGTGCCGTCAGCTGTAATTGGCCACCTGGTTCTGGCCAAGGCAAAGACAGCACAGCAGAGGGACGAGCCAGAGTCACAGCGCCGCAATAAAGAAAGGGAGAACCCGGAGACTGGATGTAGACGGCGAGAGCTTTATCCGGAGGTAGCGTAAAACTGTTTAACAGAAATATACAAACTTCCCGGACAGAATCATAGGCTTCACCTGCAGAAATTTGACAAATTTTACGCATCAATAAAAGGGGAAAATTGAACAGAAATAATAACGTTTGTGTGAGATTTCTTCTGGACTTACCGACAAAGGTGTTCATATCAAGAATCCAGTGGAAAGTATCGATTTGGGAGAAGGTGGAAATGTCAATTGGGAAGCTCCGATTCGGAAATACCACTCCAAACATGGTTGGTTTTCAAGATTTTTCTTGAAATTGGGTTGAATTGGGTGTTTCGACGGACAGGGTGAGTACATAAATGGAGGTTCTGAGACTTTCCGGACATGAGGAGACTGAGGAAGAATAGGGAATTGCAGAAAGCCCTAGAAACGTCGAGAATTCGCCACCATTGTCAATAGTCTTTCAGGGTTTTCAGTAAAACGGATTTCATTTTTACTATGAAATTTTTCTTTCATGTTCCCCTCGCTTTATATTTTAATTAAATGTTTATTTTCTTTAAATGTTTATTTTATTCTTTTTTTTTTTTTTTAGTTTATTTTATTTTACAATAGTTATAATAAATGATAAGAAAATATTAAGTATTTATTTTATTATGTAGACACTGAAATTTTATTTATATATTTAATTAAATTTAATTATATATTTAAATATATATTGAAGATATTGAAAGATTTTACTTTTACGATGAGTGACACATGGCAAATTAATAGTCATTGGTTGTCACTCTCTTCATCTATAAATAGAGACCTTGAGAAGCATTCAAGTGAGGTGGAAATCAGTAGTGGCAGAGAAGAAAATAAACTCCGACGATTCCCTTCGAGGATCGTCCATAGTTTCTGGCGCATCCTCCTTTCGAGATCAAGCTCGAGAAATCAAATCAAATACAGATGGATCGAGATCAAGCCCAAAGGCCCTCGAAGTTCAAATTAATTTCGAGATCTAGCCCAAAACGCCCCTCGGAAGAAATCAAAATCCATTGGATCGAGAGAAGCCCAAAAGGCCCTCGGATCCATGACGAAAAGAATCGGCAGAGAAATATAAAGATTCGAGCCCAATATCAAATATATATTATCTTGTGTACATTTATATTTTTGATTATTTATTTTACGGATAATAATAATCGAAAAGAAATTTTTATTGTTTACACTTTCTTTATGATGAATTTTTTTTTTCTTTAATATAAAATGGTATTTTTGTAACTAGAAAAAAAGTCAATTTTGATGTAATATATAATTTCCTTTTATATTCAAAATATAATTTTTTTTTTAAAAAAAAATTAATTTCATAAGTGTTTGTTTTGGTGTATTTTAAAATAATTTTTCTTCTATGGGAAAATATTTGGATTGAAAATATATATATATGAATTATGTGAATAAATGAAGTGATTCTTTTACTTATATTCTTGAGATATTATGTAATTTACTTATTAGTCCTTCCTTTTTAAAAAATAAAATTTAGTGCATATTTTTTTTTGTCATTTATTGATATATTACAGTATTTATCTACTTAATGTAATATATATATATATATATATATATATATATATATTTTTTTTTTTTTTTAAATAAAAAACGTCCGCCCACGCAGAAGACGGGCCCGGCGGCCCTCTAACTTTCACGCCTTTTTTTCCCTCCCCCCGCCCTTCCTGGGGGGGGGGGGGGGCGGGGGGAAAGCGCACCCGGCGCGCCCCCCCCCGGCCCACCCAGGAAAGAGACGAGAAAGCCCCCCACGTGTCTTGGGGGTGTAGCCTGGCGACGGCGACCGCCATCCCATAATAAAAAAATCTTCCTCCTTCTCCCATCTCTAGTATCGATTATCCGTGAATTTGTATAAGTTTTGTTACCAAAACAATAGATAATAGTCTCTTTTTAGTCATTATAGAAAAATAATAATAGTATAATTTATATTCATATGAATTTACAATATCATCTATTAAAACTCACTTGATAATTTAATTTGAAATTTATAATTCTTAAGTATTTACTATTTTTATTATGTTAATTTTTTAATTTAAGTTTAACCAAATGTTTTTTTTTTTTTTTTTGGTACCCACTTGAGGCGCTCGGTGTCCCACATTTTCTGTGAGACTAATCCGGACTCGGCCTGTGGAGCGCTCGCAGAGTTCAACTCTTACTCGAGGGTTAGAGTCCGACCCATAGCTTTTAACATGACGCTAACCACCTCAGGGGATTCGAAACCTCGATCATCCGCCTTGTAAGAAGCATTAAGAGTTCACTTACCAACTTACACAAGCTACGAGTTAGTTTAACCAAATGTTCAAATCAATAAATTGTAACAAAATGTTGTTTCAAACATATACTTTATGCACTTATATATATTATAAAATATTTAACCAAATAGTGTAAAGCTTGTAATTTTTTTTTTTTTAATTAGTTAATCTTGTCCATGTTCTCTCATTTTATTTTACAATTAAGTTATTTAGTTTTAATATTTTATCGTGGTCTCTATTAATTTTTTTTTCTCAAAACTCATATTTTATATTTATTCCAATTTCCTTTTGAATATAGGATGTTAATTATTTGTTATAAATATATGCAGAAGTATTATAAATATATATAATTTATTAAAATCATATTTACATCCTTGTAATAAACATATAAACTCAATTTTTTTAAAAAAAAATGCACAAATCATTCAATTATTATAACATTCAATTATAATTATTAATTTGATCCTTAATTTCAATTTTTTTTTAAAAAAAAACCAAATTGCATTTTAATATATAAATGAGATTATAATATTAAATGAGATTAAATTATGCTGTTATATGCAACAACTAAACATTTTAATCCCTTCCTATTTAACTAGAATTTTAAAAATTATTAAATTTTTAAAATATTATTGAGTCTAAAATAAAATACTCATGTTATTCTCAATTTTGATTTTATTGTAATGACAATAATGATACTACTCAAGACTATTTATAAATAGCTTGATACGACTGTAGGACAATCATATATGAACATGTATTTTTTTTTAAAAAAATAAAAATAAAAATAAAAATCTCTCTAAATAATTGTAAAATATTTAATTTTTTTTTTGTTATAAATAATTTTTATAGTTTTTAAACTGACTTATCTAGATATGCTTAAAAACTTAGCAATTATTAAGATTCATTCAAAATATTTTTTACTACAAGAATATATATATATATATATATATATTATATGATTAACAAAAAAAAAAAAATATATATATATATATTATATTATATATTAACGGATACAGGTTTGTCTGGTTATATTTATTCCTGGCCATTCTTCAGAAGTTGTCACAACCAAAATTTGTTGACTGGTCGAACTTTATTATTATTATTATTATTATTATTACTGTTTTCTCCTTCTTTCTCTCTCTATACTGCTTTTGAAATATTGCTCCCACAATGATGACTTCTTGTGAGAGAGAACATTTTTATCCCCAATAGGACAGATTTTCCTGCCGTGAATGTGATCCTTTTCTTTTTCTTCAGTCTTATTCTGATCATACATTTATCTCCTTCCCTCCATAAATTTTATTACTTTTTCTTTTTATAATATCATATTTTAACCAATTTCAATCACTAATCTAATTCAAGTTATTTGATAATAAAATATAATTCAATTAATAGCAGTTTTACGTATAATCAAAATAAACATGAGTTTGAATAATAAGTGTATAAATATTTACTTCTCTTAGTTTGACACAATGAGAAAAAAGTGAGATAATCTCTTGAGTAAAAGTTAAACTTTGTAAAGACAGTATAGATCGAATCTAGATTAATCAAAAATGGAGTCGGGACCAGTAAGTATTCAATTCAAAATGAATTAAGCTTTTACCCTGCCGGTTAAGAGGTTTGCCTCATAGTGCATTTCTCATTCTATGCTTATTTCTTGACTGTTGGCAAAACTGTCCAAGAAAGAATTATTGACTCCAACCACAAAACTACAACCTACTAATATGTGTATATATATATATATATATATATATATGTATGTATATACGTATATGGTTATGTACCTTTGGATATTTTTTCAAAACATGATCTCTAATACATCATCTAATTTCGTACTTGCTTATCTCTATATCTTTAACGAGTAATATAAATATTACATCACGTAATATAAAAAGATATGTTCCAATGAATGCTAATATATATATATATATATATATATATATATATATATTAATATAAAATAGTGTCTGAGCAAAGACATTCATTCTCTTGATGAGGTGCAAAAGTAGAGAATCTACCAAGTCATCATCCTTGACGTCCTTTCATCACAAGAAACAAATTGAAATATGCTTTATTAGCCTTTCCCGACCACTGTGTATATTATTGTTATTTATTATTGAATAAAAATTTCCACAAGAAAACAAATTTCTCCTTCTCTTGTTTTCCAGATTTAAGACATTTGTAATAATTATTGTAGCAAAAAATACTGTTGAAATAGTAATAATGGATCGTGAAGCCCACCCCTCCCCACATATTATTCTTCAGATTTGCTTTTGAGTATGTCTTTGGCTTTTTATGCATCTTTCCCCATTTTAGATCTAAATATTGTATTATTATTATTGTTTTTATTTTTTTTTTATTTTTTTTGAGAGTGTATTTTCAAAATTTCCATCATATAAACAACAAAGGACAAACCTATGTCTTTTTTGTTCCATCATCTAATTTTTTAAGTCATCACGATTTCGATTAGTTCGGATTTAACTTGATTTACATGTATAAAGTTCAATTCTTACTCTAGGGAAGATCTTACCTTGACTCTTACATGGGTGCTCACAGCAAGTATCGAACCATCGAACTTATGTAACATTGAACTCATAAAAATTAAGAAAATTATATATAATTTTGTATTTGTTTCGACTTAAGTAATTTGATTGAAAATCTATGTACTATAAACACATTAAAATTTTGAAGTGTATAATGATATATTGCATATTAAACATTCTCATTAGTCCAATATTTACTTTCAATATTATTTTACATATAAATATTATTTTAAATTTTTTCCCCTTTTCAATCTTTTAAGACTTTTATTTTGAACAAACGTTTATTTATGAAGTTTACATAACCGTTGATGAGACAATCACTGGTATAGAAATATCCAAAGTATGATATTGACATATTTCTAAATTAGGTTTACGATTTAAATGTTTCATGTATGGTATATAGCTAGTGTTGAATATATATTTATGAGAAACAAAAAATTGGTAAATAAAATTTTCATTTGACATTTAGTACTATAAACATCCAATATAATATATTATGGATAATTTCTTACTATAAATGGAGAGAATTGATTGAATATACATATATTATTGTGCTTCTGTTCCATCATTTATTCTCAACCATTACTGGCTATATATATATACATATATCTATGTCCTATATAGTTTTGCTGAATTGATTGCCTTATACTTTAGGGGTTGTTTAAGGTCATGTACAAAAAATTTGCTTCCATTTTGATATGGAAGTGGTTAACACTAATCTTATTTACTTTTCTCCATAAACAAGACAAGAAATCAAGGAAATTTTTTTAAAACTTTACAAATGTTTAGGTCAGAAATATCCAAAATAAGTATTCGTGTTTTAAACACTTTATAATCTTCAAATTCACGATATAATTAAAAATATTGTACTTGATGTTGAGTATATAAAGTCCGATAATAGTTAACAGCTGATCTTGTTTGTCATGTCGCTTACATGAGTTCGAGGGTGTGAGCACCTCGGTTGAGGTCTCGGGCAAAGCCCCTTGTAGGGTTTTTCAAGGGCAGGGTGAAAATTATTTTTTTGGGCCTAACATTTTTATGACGTTTGGCTCAATTGTTAGTTATTTTTATAAATATCTATATAACTTGTAAATCTTAATTGTGAGTGAAAAAAAAAATATATATATATATATATTCTAGTGTGGCAGTGGATCTTTCGCCTGAAAATCATGTGAATCTTTGTGTGTCTTATTTTTATTGTTTATTTTTTATTCTTATAATTGCTTATGTTTGTTTCCGATCCTCAACACATGATTCATAAACTATATATATATATATACTATATCTCGTAATCAAATTAAGCTTAAGGAAGTGCTGGTTCCACTACTCTCGAGTCTCGACTGCTAAATATCAAGATTGAACAGTTCCATCATTGATTTTCTTTCTCTCTCTCTTTTCTTGCGTAAATTTAAGAGACGACGTGGTGTACGCAGTACAAAGGATCACGAGAAGGTGCAAAATTAATTTTATTGATTCTCTACTACACAAACACACACACACACACACACATATATATATATATATAGATATATAGTACACAAGCTAAAAATAGTGTTGAACTAGCATAGGCTAACTGCAAATTTCGCAAATGATGTTAAGTTACTAGAATTAGTAAGAGCTAATCACATGGTTTAAAAGTCCACATGTCTTCATGCTTAGCAGCTACAAAACAAAATTTTGAACCTTACTATTTTAAGAACAAAGATAAGCCTACTCTCTTTAGCTCCATAGCATCTTTAATTTGGTGATGACAAAAAACACAATTGTGAAGTAGAGTTTTTTTTTTTTTTTTTTTTTTTTTTTTTTTCACTTATACTTAGTGTATATTATATATATATAATATATATATATATATATATATATCCCAATTCATCTCTCATTCCCTTTCTCTCTCTCTTTAAACACACACACACATATATATATATATGCTTATCCTCTCTAACTTTCATATCACAATATATATGTTCTAACTAGCTAGCTGCTATACATATATATATTACAATCAAGAAAAAAGCAAGAAGAAGAGAGGCATACAAAATTTCAAGCTATTTAGCATCTAATTAGTTTAGGATTTTTGACATGCTGGCTGGACAGTCCTTTTCTCTGCGATCTTCAGAGGTTTTCGCGTACCCAAGTAATGAATTCTTACCCAAAAGAAAGCGTAAACCGGCAGGAACACCAGGTTTTTCTTTTTCTCTTTTGCTTCTTTATATATACATATTTATATATTTATATATATATATATATATATGATCAGCTTAATTAATTTGTGGGAAGATGCCCTTTTAATTGTGTGGTGAGGGTTTCTTTTCTTGAGGTAGAATTAATTAATTAATTAATTTTTGTGTGTGTGTGGTAGATCCTGATGCTGAAGTTGTTTATCTATCACCTGAGATGTTAATGGAATCAGATCGATACGTATGTGAAATATGTAACCAAAGTTTTCAGAGAGAGCAGAATCTGCAGATGCACCGGCGCCGACATAAGGTGCCGTGGAAGCTGGTAAAGAGGGAGAATAAGCAAGAAATGGTGAAGAAAAGAGTGTATGTTTGTCCAGAGTCAAGTTGTCTTCATCACGATCCTTGCCACGCACTTGGTGATCTTGTGGGCATTAAGAAACACTTTAGAAGGAAACATAGCAACCATAAACAGTGGGTTTGTGACAAGTGTTCAAAAGGTTATGCTGTTCAATCTGATTATAAAGCTCATATCAAGATTTGTGGCACCAGAGGCCATTCCTGTGACTGCGGTCGTGTCTTCTCCAGGTCCGTTTCTTCAATTTTTTCACACTCGAATTCATAACCTTTTTCTATAATACTATTTTAAGTGAAATTAAATTGTTCAAATTTATGCAACAAATTTTAGCAATAGTCGCTCTGATGATGAAATTAAACTTTTTCATATTTTGAAAGTTTAAACTGATAAAAAAAAGTAAATCTTTTTTGTGGGTGTTGTTTTTTAGAGTTGAAGCTTTCATTGAGCATCAAGATGCATGCAAAGCTCGCATGACAAACTATGTGCCATTAGCTGGAAATTATCCAAGCAAGGTGGATTTTTTTCCCAATTCATCACAATCTTTCAGACCAGCTGGTGCAGGGTTTTTGTTGAGAGATCCAACTTTCAATGTCATTAGCCCGGTTGATCTTGAAGTAAAGAAAAAGCAGCAGCAGAAGAAGGAAAAATACGTAGGAGGAGAAAACAGTAAATGTTTTAGCCATAATCTCGAACTGGAATTGTTCACTTCGAGTTGCTCACTCGATGTTAACAGCATAACTTATACTAATCATGAGGAAGAAGCTGGAGAAGAAGGAGAAGGTTATGTTGAGGAAATGCCTGAAGAAGCATTTAGATTGAGAATGGAAGCAAAAGAACTGTCTAGAATAGCAATGGAGCAGAAAAGAATGGCTGAAGAGAAGAGAAAAGAAGCACGGTGTTTGATTGGATTGGCAATGCAAGATATGAATAAGGCACAGAGAATTAGGGAAGAAGCAGTTGCCGATTTCCATGCAGCACGGGTTTTAAAAGAATGTGCAGCAAGAAAAATGATGAATTCATCCAATGTTCTGCAGATTACATGTAATGGTTGCAGAAAAGAGTTTCTAGCCCTATCATCATCATCATCACAGGATCAGGAAATTTGTTATAATAATAATAATATTGCAGAACAACCCTTATTATCATCAGTTTCTACAATTCATCAAGATGGAAGAAACTGCTCTAACCTCATGCTTTGGGCTACATATGATCATCATCATCATCCATAGACTAGATATATATATATATATATAAATTCTGCAAAAAATTTGTAACCTTTCTTGATTCTTATTAGCTAGCTTGGATTGAAATGAATATTATATATTTTTGACTTATCCCGTTATATATGATCTAACTTCTTCTTCTTTTATTTTGACTAATTTAGATTTGATTTAAAATATATCTTATATAGAGCTAAAGTGTTTGGTTATATATACATCTATATGTATATACTAGAGGGATCTACTGCCATGTTTAATTAATTAATACAATTCAAATAGGAAAAAAAGCTCTGTGATGTTAATGATCTGTCTTTCGTACCACCACACACGGGGTATATACGTTTCGTGAAACATTGTCAAATATCCAAATTTAGATGATATGTGTATATATATATATGAGTCTGCTAGCTATGATAGATGAAACTGGTAAAAGCTTAGCTTAGGTTTTTCTTATACTGACTAGAAAAGTACAATTGAGAAATTTGGTTGTTCTTTTAATCAATCAGTTGATCACATGAGAGATCCCAGTACATACATAATTAACTTACTCAACCTTTTTTACATATGGTCAAGCAACAGCCAAAGAACCATTTCTGGGGAAATATATATACATATTCACATTGCATTCAAAGAAACATATACATATATATACACCATTCTTCTTCTTCTTTCTTTGTATTTGGTCAAATTAATGATAAACATGAGCAATTAAGATGAAAACAATGAATGCATGCAAAAGAAGGTTTTATATGCAAGTCAGTCTTGTTCATCATCATCCATCATGTATGAAGAAGAACAAAGAAGAAAGCCATGCAGGTATCAATATCTTCTGGGGTCTAATTAATTAATAAATTTAAAACGAAGAAGAAAATATATGTATCAGTGGTCCAAGAAAGAAATGAAAGAAAAGAAACGAAAGAAAAGGGGTGGAATAGATGTAGGGGATTAAAGCTATGTTTCCCATGTTGCTCTAGAGTCCCTTTCCAAAGTACTGTTAGAAATTTAAATGCCCATTAAAAAACCATGTTTTTCAGTGCCACAACTTGTAAGCTTCTGCGTTTGCTTAAGTCCCTCTCAAACCCTGACAACACACAGTATATCTACCCCACGTCTTTTTATCACTCTCAGCCACACTTCTACCACCTTATCATAATTCATAATTCATAATATATATATATATATATATATAGCTAGGGACACTGTCACACACAAGTAAAAAAACACCATTCATCATCCATCCCAACTTTTATATACATATATATATATATATATATATATTTTGATATAATAGTATTTGGTTTTAATATGATTGATATTATATACGAATTTATGAGTTTACTATATATAATATAAGTGATATATAAGAGTTATAGAGAGTTATTCTTTAAAAAAAGAATCACATTTTTTCTTACGAAATTCAACTTGAATCTAAATTAGCTGAATCCATTTCACTGTTGACGATGTGTGACTATCCCGTTGGCAGTGATGAAAAAGGTATTCACTGAGCTAGTGGAAAAAAGAGAGAGAACCATTTTTCTGTGTAATGTATGTATCTCATGCTTCTCTGACTTCAGCTAGCTGAGCGTTTCATCGGCCACTGGATATATATATATGTATGTATGTATACTCTCTCTCTCTCTCTCTCTCTCTCTCTCTCTCTCTCTCTATATATATATTATATATATATATATATATATATATATATATTGTTTCTTGATTTTTATTTTATTTTAAGGTTGGAATGAAGTGAACTGGAGTGGAGATTGCTCTTTCAGCCGGCCCTTCTTTTACAATGGAAACCCCTAGTCTGTTTGGAGGGGTGATAATTGAGGGAATAAAGACCATGACCATCATCATGAAGGATCAAAAAATTCATATAAAAATTATTAAATTGTCACATATTTTAAAATGACTTTTTAATATATTTATTTATACATAAAAAAATTATAATTTTTTTTAATAAAGTTTAATACGTGCATAATAATTAACCGATCAGTAGGGATTAATTCGACAAAAAAATGTTAAATTTATCATATGAACAATAATTCAACGCTAACTAATACATATTGATGTAATTCAGTTACTTAAACAAACTCATCAACTATGTATATAGATCATAGATTCATGATCAAATGCCTCTCAAGTTAGATTATTATTACGAAGTCTTACAATTACATGCACATACTCAAAATTAATAAAAGGACAATGTTTTAATAAATTATTGTTATAATTTCTAACTTATAGAGTCTTTCATGTATAAATTTAATTCCAAACAAATTCTCATATAAGCCTATTAAAATAAATTTCACCAAGTTATAATTATTACTTTTTTTATAAATAAAGTTTCATAATATATATATATATATATATATATATAACTTGACCTAAAAAAGAAAACATAGAATCTTAGTTCTTAAGCCAAGTAAGAATATGACATTTACTCCATACATACTAGTATTCTTTAGCTTGCTAATTCTAAAGAGAAATTGAGAAACAAATAATAAAGAAATTGTAGACACCATTAATATTATTCTTTTCTAACACCAAACATATTGGGGCAATGCACTTATTATTCAAAAGATTTAATTACTTACTGTTATGATTGAAATCTCACATTATTTGTCTAAAAAATTTATTGAGCGGTTATTAAGTAGAAGTTTGAAACTTTATTCAATGAAAATTTAGTATGAGTTAATTAGTTATATATATAAAATTAACTATTATTATTAAGTTTATTAAGGTTGTCTTTTGAGAATTTTGAAATTTATTATTATAATCACTAACTTAAGACACACATAATACATAAGTAATCAAATGGATTGATTCTTGAATCACCTAACTATATATATATATATATATATATATATATATATGACAAAGCCCCAGTTTCACAATATTGACAAGAAACTAAGAACCGACCTAGAAAGGAAAGATCACCTTCCACCTTGGTTACTTAACCGTTTCAATAATGAAAACTTGATAATCCCACTAAATATATTCCTAACAAATCCTTAATCTCTGTCGGGATTCTACTATACATATCGAAAATGACTTTTCCTTATCGTCTTTTATAGGTTCAGACAAACTTAATTAATTTATTACATATAACCAAGTTTATAGCTAGCTTATAATCTTAATTAATTATATTAATTCTCGTACGTAGCTTGTAATAATTATTTTCCCTCTTATTACAATTAAGTAAATTAATTAATTAATTAATATGACAACCGACAGTACTTCCATGAAATTAACAACCATGTTGGCAGCTGCACCTCGTACGTGTACCTTTAGTTATTTTTTAGGCATTTAAATGTCACTTTTCTTTTTATCCCATAAAGAGAGACATATATCACTATCATTTTCTACAACTTGATATATACGAAGAAATTGTCATGAATGAGTTGACCGTGGTCTGTCTTAACAAAAATACTCGTCCGTGATCGATCCATATATATATGTTCTTGCAAACAACAAACACCTTCGTCCAAATTCAAGGCAGTTTCATACACACACATATATATATATCATATATATACATAGGAAGATCAGTGTACGTATTTGTTATCACACATATATATATATAAAGCCCTTGGCAGGCAGGTACATGAGGTCCTCAATTTGACACATGTTATAAATACTATTTAAGAATCAAGAAAAAATCTTCTCCCGAATGTGCATTAGACTATATACACAATTTGAGTCAAATCTAAATTAGTCATAATTTTGAGATGATCTAACCAATATATATATACACATATGAAGTCCTTAGCTTGGATATAAGTGATAAATGTTTGATCATGTAAGAATTAGAATGAAACTTTCTAATTAGATTCTACATACGCAACTTGAATCAATTGAATCTAGATTAATAAGATTCGTAATAGTTGTATGTCTGACTAATATATATATATATATATATATATACATATATATATATATATGATGAAGATAAAAGAAAACCCTTTATTTTCTTTACAAGAATTCATATATTGAGTATGAAGACGTGGTGCTGAACTAGAAAATGAACTTCAATGACTAATTCTAATTACCCAATCTTGAAAACTCACATTCATGATATCATATGCTCATATCAGTGTAACGTAATTCTTAAGCTTAGTATATATGAACTTTGTGGAATGAGATATAAAGAAAACTTTTCTGAATCTGAAGGCGCAATTTGAAGATGATCAAGAATTGTATTATGAATACGTTGTAATAATAATATTACATGTGTGTTTTGAGAACGAGGTTTAATCAGAAAGTTTGGTACAATATAGCATGCAAAAATTCTTGATGGAGCAACAAACACAAAGGCCATGTTTAAGACAGGTACAAATCTCCAACCTCCACCATGGGTTTGTTTTCTTTTTTGCTCTTATATAAACCTCAGTTTTCTGATTCTTTTTTTCCACCACCAGATCAGATCAGATCATCTTAAAAACCCCATGGATAGTCCAAACAGCAAAAGTGTTCACAAGGTATAATTATTGTCAGTACTGTTTTCTTTATATACATATATATATATATATATATATATTAATCTTCTTTTTGGTATTTTGTAGCTGACAACTTTTTATTTTCTTTTTAAATCTTTTATTGTTTCAAGTATGTTAAGTCCAGTTCACATTCTGGAATTTACTCCACTGCTAAAGGATTGGTGAGACATGGTTCACCTTCACAGGGTTCAAGAAACCATTCTGGGGTAGGTATTGAAAGCTTTTTGTTTTCTTCTTTTTGTTTTTAACTGGATTCCCTTTTTTTTCTCCCTCTGTATATATCAGTGCAATTTATGGTGGAAAAGAAAAAAAAAAAGAAAAAAATAAAAAGGTGTAAGAATAGTGATGTATAGTATCATCAATCTGTAGTGTATTAATTTCCTTACCAGAGTCCATAAATTACAGCATATGGTACTAATAATTCCTATTTTGACCAAATTATATATACCATCATGTTTTTGCATGGATGTAGTCAAAGTCTTCATCAACAACATTCTTAATTATTACTAATTAATATATACATACATATATATATATATATATATATATATATATTTGTTTCCAGTCAAGAGATGAGCCAAAAGAATATCGTCAATTTGACAAAAATAAGGTAATATATATATATTCAAAATATATTCAAACATTTTGAAAGTGAATTTTTTTGGAAAAAAAAGAAAAAACTGATGTAATAAAATGTGTGTAGGTTATCCAGAAGCCTCAGGCAAAAGAAAACACCAAACAGCAGGAGTTTAAACTTCATACTCAAGAAAGAGCTGTAAAACGTGCAATATTCAACTACTCGGTCAGTTTAATATATATATATATATATATATATATATATATTTATAATAAAAATATATACGTTAAACTCAATGATATAGTTAATATATATAATTATATATATATATATATGTAATACAGGTAGCTACCAAGTTTTATATAATTGAGCAGAAAAAGAAACAGCTAGTGAAGTTGCAGAAGGTAATATGTATATATATATATATATATCAATTACTGAATATCGATTTGTGTTTTAGATGAAAACCCGATTAGATTGCTAAAAATTGAAGGGGTTTTTGATTAACAGATGATAGAGGAAGAAGAAGTCCGGTTGATGAGAAAGGAAATGATCCCTAGAGCTCAGTTGATGCCTTTTTTCGACAGGCCTTTCTTTCCACAAAGGTATATATAATTCATTAATTATATTTTATATCTATAATTAAACTTTCACAAATTTACACTTACTCATCAATATATATACATATATATATATATATATATATATATTACCAAATTAGGAAAAATAATGACATAATTAAAAGAAAAAAAACACACACATATTTTACGTTGAAACCTTAAATAGAAAAAACCTACAAACAGACAGAAGAGAGAATAATTCATTATAATTGAAATTTATTAACTTTTCATCAAAATAAAAACATAAACCCTAAAATATCTATATACATTGAATGACCTTGTCCATATATATATACTACAGGGGCTCCACCACATACTCCCATTTTTTCTCCCAAAATAAACTTTCATGAGCAACTCATATCTCAATTTTTTGAGTTAATCAATAACAAAGTTTGAATTACAATCTCTAATAATATTATATATAGACAAGAAGATGTCATTTTCGAGTCATGTAAAAAGTTAAAAAATTTTCAAAAATTATATATATATATATATATATATTTGTTTGGTGATTTTCTTCTTCTTCTTTTTTTTTTTTTGCAGATCAACAAGACCATTAACAGTACCAAGAGAACCAAATCTATTGAGTGGAAAATGTTCAAGCTGCATCTTTTGCAGAATGAACTTCTCATTTTTAAATACGATGAAGCCAATCAATTAATTAGAGCAAACCTTTTTGTTCTTAAATTTGCTTGAACTCTGGTTTGAAAGAGTTCTTGATTTGCTGGTTTTTTTTTTCCCCTCTAATGCATGGAAGAGAAGTGTAGAAAGATTCATGTATAGGTTATATATAAATGTTTAGATTTATTTTATATTATTTTTCTTTTCAGAGTTGTAATCTAGAAAAGTAGTTCATAAAGTTAGTGCGGATTTTTTTGGTGTTTTTTTGGATGGCTAAAACTGTATTTGGGATGCTGAATAACGGAACGTTGTATTACTACGTACGTACCTTCTTTACATTAATGAAAGCCAAATTGGCATAAATAGTCATCAAACTATAGACGTTTGGTAATATTGGTCCTCAAATTATTTTTTTGGTGTGATTGATCCCCGAACTATAAAAAAATTGTGACATTAGTCATTCCGTTAAAAATTCTGTTAAATCACCATTAAGTTATAAAAAAAATTAAAAAATTTCAAGGGTATTTAGGTCATCACTCTATTTAAATATAATTAATAATATATAATATATATACATATACTTTCTTTTAAATACAAAGTAATTAAAAAAAAAAAAAGAAGAAAAAGAAATCAAAAATGCTCTGGTTGGGTAAACAACAACAAGAAAGAATGAACAGGAAGAAAGAAAAGAAAGAGAGAAGAGAAAAATCTGGAGGTCCGCAATTCGGATGATTTCTTTTTCTTCTTTTCTTTCATTCTTTTCGTTAGTTGTAAACTCTTCAGATTTCTTTTTCTTCTTTTCTTTCGTTGCCACATTTTCTGTTTTTTCATTTTCTTTTTGTTCCATATATATATATATTAAATATATTAAAATTATCTTTGGAAGTATATGTATATGACATAAATAGTGTAATGACATAAATGTCCTTGAAATTTTTTAATTTTTTTATAACTTAACAGTGATTTAACAGAATTTTTAAAAAAATGATCAATGTGTCAATTTTTTTATAATTCAAGGACCAATCCCACCAAAAAAATAATTTAGGGACCAATGTCACCAAACGTCTATAGTTTGGGGACTATTTATGCCAATTTGCCTTAATGAAAAGTTCAAGGAATGTTGGCAAATTGGCATAAATAGTCCATAAACTATAGACGTTTGGTGATATTGGTTCTCAAATTATTTTTTTTTTGTGAAATTGGTCTCTAAACTATAAAAAAATTGTAATATTTGTTCTTCTGTTAAAAATTATGTTAAATCATCCATTAAATAAATTATTTTTAAAAACTTATAAGGGTATTTATGTTATTACACTATTACAATTAATAATATATATGTATTTTAAATAATATTTTAATATATTTAATGGTGGTCGCCGATCTAAAAAAAAATGGTGGTCGCCGCCTTTGTTTGCCGATCATTCCATAGAGAACTTCGGTCCCCTCCAGGGCCGTGCAGAGCCTAAGGCGAGTTAGGCGGCCGCCTTAGGCCCCGCAACGGCAGAAGGCCCCCAAAATTTTTTTTTTTTTTTTTTTTTATTTTAAAACCTTTGGCCCAGTAAAAGGAAGTCCAACATAAGGCCCAGTAAGGCCCCCAAAATTGATTTTTTTTAAAAAACTTTTTGCCCAGTAAAAGGAAGTCCAACATAAGGCCCAGTAAGGCCCCCAAAATTGATTTTTTTTTTTAAAAAAAAAAACCTTTGGCCCAGTAAAAAAAATCCAACATAAGGCCCAGTGACCGTTGGTAGTGAATCAATTTAATAAAATTATAATATACTCCAATTTTCCAATTTGAGGACCGTTAGTCCAATTTAATAAAATTATAATATACTCCAATTTTCCAATTTGAGGACCGTTAGTCTGTAGACCGTTGGAATATAAAATAGCCGTTGGGTCTTTTTTTTTTTTTTTTTTTTAAATAAAAAATTTATTATATATAGAGATCTTAATAAGAAATATTCTCTTCAATTACTTTCAAAGAATATAACCAAATTCTTGAGTACTCTTGATCTACCAAAAACGAGCCTTCCAAATATTTAGTAGATCGATTATTCAATCTTGAATTTTAAATCTAAAAGCAAAAGGGTATTATCTCCGGAAAAGAAGTCTTATCTTCAAGTTTAAACAGGTTTTATCTATTTTATTTTTATAGAATATATTATTATTTTGCTAATTTTGTTTGTTATTGATTGAGATTGGACTCTCTTGTACTCATTTTTTTGTATTTTTTTTAATAGTGTGTTAAAACTTTTTATTGTTTAGTTTTTATTTATTATGTCAAATAGAAAATACGATTCTGGTTATGAAAAAATAAAAAAGAAAAGAAGAATTGAGAAACTCGTAGAATCACAACGAGGTGCACTTGATAAATTTGTTATTGGTAATAAAAAAGATGACGTAATTAGTACAAATAATGAAGTAGTAGAACATGAATTAAAAAATGATATTGATTTATTAGATAATAATAATAATAATAATGAGAGAGAAAAAGAAGAAAATGTTCAAAATGTTACTAAAACTAATTTTGATGATGAAACTGATGAATATTTAGAAAAATAAAAATTAGATAGTAGAAATGAAATTAATGAAAATATTTATGATCCGGGAAATTGGAATATTATTAATACAAAATTTAGAGACTTGATTATAGAAAAAGGTCCAATAAGATATAAAGATATACAATTTCCAAAAGATAAAGATAATAGACATTTCTCTTCATTATTTTACAAACGTAGATTATCTAATGGAGAAATACATGATAGACGATGACTAGTATATTCAAAATATTTAGATAAAGTTTATTGTTTTTTTGTCGCAAGTTGTTTGATTCAAAATGTATAAGTAATCAATTCATTAATCAAGGCACTAGGGATTGGAAGAATCTTAGTTCAAAACTTAAATGTCATGAAATAAGTCCGGAACATATTACTAACATGAGCTATTGGATTGAATTAGAAATAAGATTAAAAAATAATAATACCATTGATAAAGATTTACAAGAACAAATTAATAGAGAAAAAGAACATTGAGAAAATGTTTTAGTAAGGATTATAGCTATAGTAAAACACCTTTCAAAAAATAATCTTGGTTTTCGTGGAACAAATGAAAAATTATATGAGAAAAATAATGGTAATTTTTTAAGTTTAATTGAAATGATAGCAGAATTCGATCCTATTATGCAAGATCATGTTAGACGCATCAAAAATGGTATTTTTCGTAATCATTATTTGAGTAACACTATTCAAAATGAAATAATAGATTTATTAGCTTCACAAATAAGAAATACCATTATGACATATTATTTGCTGTTAATATTGTGAGTAAAAGTTTACAATCTAAAGAAATGCATATAGATGTAGTTATAGATCAACTAAAAGGTCTAATTAGTTATTTTAAAAATTATAGGGAGAATGATTTTGAATCTGCTTTGGAATCTGCTAAATTAATGGCTATTGAAATGGATATTGAACCTAAATTTCGTGAAAAACGCATAATTTACAAAAAAAAAAAACAATTTGATGATAATAATAATAATGAGACTATGCATTCTCTTGAAGATTCTTTTCGTATTGAATATTTTTTATATATTGTTGATAAATCAATATGTTCACTTGAAACTAGATTTGAACACTTGTTAGAATATGAAAATATTTTTGGTTTTTTATTTGATTTACAAAAATTCAAAACTTTGAATGAAGAAACATTAAAAAAATGTTGTATTAATCTTGAAAGTCATTTAAAATTTAATGATTATTCCGATATTGATGGATTTGATTTATTTTCGGAATTAAAAATATTGATAGAAGTTTTAACAAAAGAAATTAATAGTCCTATAGATATATTAAATTATGTTAAAGTATTAGATTGTTTTCCAAATACATATATTGCATATAGAATATTATTAACAATACCAATTGTTAAGCTATACCGAAAGAAGTTTTTCTAAATTAAAATTAATCAAATCCTATTTAAGATCAACCATGACACAAAATAGATTAAATGAATTAGCTATTTTATCTATTGAAAATGAAATGTTAGAATATATTGATTGTAAAGATATAATAACCGATTTTGCATCTCAAAAGGCTAGAAAAATAAATAACTAAAAAGGCCCCCCAAGCCGATTTCGCCTTAGGCCCCCGAGATCCTCTACACGGCTCTGGTCCCCTCCCTCTCGGTTCCCCGATGATTCCTGAGGAATTTCGGAGGGTGGTTGCCCCCTCCTCCGAGGGATTTCCGTTTCCGGGTTTTTGTATGTGTGTTGGTTTATTTACTTCCTTTTTCTCTTCTCCTCGTTTCTGATGGTGGTTGTGGTGGCAGAGGAAATGGATTTGGATTATGCTTTCTTTTTCTTTTCGTTATTTCTTGTATATATGTATGTATGTGTATATATATTAAATATATTAAAATATTCTTTGAAGGTATATGTATATATATATATTATATGTACAGGAAACTGTTGAGAAACAAAATAATTTAACATAAGGAGGAGTCTATATTTATTGAAGCAATAATAATTTAAATATGCTAACTCTCTGATTCCAAGAAGCCATTGCGACATATCTCCATTGCTACAAAGTCTTGAAGGTAATACAGAATGATATTCAAAAAGGAAATTAAAGATCTCTGGAGCCTTGCTAATCCCAAAACCTAATTTAGGGACAAATGTATATTCATTATTAAAGAAGTATATTTAAATAATGTAAAAACATAAATGCCCTTGAGAATATTTTTTTTTTTAAAACAAATTAACGAGATGATTTAATATTTTTAACAAAGGACCAATGTCACAATTTTTTTATAGTTTGGAGACCAATTCACCAAAAAAATAATTAGGGAACCAATGTCATCAAACGTCTATAATTTTGGGACTATTTATGCCAATTTGCCAGGAATTTTTCTATACATACTTTTGTTTTTAGTGTTTAGTTAATTTTGTAATAATATGATTTATATTTATAATATAAATATTAATTTTTTCTTTCTATATTATATACATATCTGTAGACAAGAAATGAGTATATAAATATATATTATTATTTTTGCTTAAGCATCTAGTATTCGAACCTACACTGGCCGACTAATCCTGGAATCGGCATGAGTGCGAATATATATTATATATTATAATATATATAATATAAATATATATTATTGAAGTAATATATATAGATATACATTAACTCAATTGATTTTTTTTGTTTTTTTCATTTGACCTAGTATAAAAATTAAGAAACATAGAAATTACCACATTTTTCATTAATTGACTAAAACCGTTCTAACATCATTTCTATCATATTTGAATATAATTTCTTGATAATGAAAATTCGTTTAATTGGGTAAGAAGATGAAAAAAAAAAAAAAACGACCAATAAATGTGTAATCTTTTTCCTGGGCTGAATATGGCCCAGAGCTTCAATATTAGCTTTATAACAAGGTTGGCCCACTTATCTAGCTATTGGATTATTTTCCCCAATTCGTTTACTTTCTTTTCGGGCTAAATTGGCTTTACCGATTACGGTTTTAAACTTCTCCCAATTGTGGTTGTGGGATCGAACCATGGTTCTCATACCAAACTCAGCCCCCATACACCACTGAGTCAACCAACGATTATTTTATTTTTAAGGCGCAAGCTTTCCTAGATAGATCTTAAATTATGGAAGAATACTTTTAAATAAATCCACATTTAGACTAATTCTCTGTTCGACCTAGGTTGGTTCCTTGTGAGAGGAAGTTTTGACCCCAAATTTTAAACAACTTATATATATATGAGTTAAAGTTCGAACTCTCAACCTCACTTAAAATTTGGGAATAGAGTTTCTACTCGTAAGAGACCAATCTAACTCAAACAGATGAGAATTAGTCCGAATGTGAATTGGTTTAAAGATATCCTTCCATAATTTGAGACTCATTTAAAACACTTTGTACCTTAAGAAAAAAAAAAATATATATATATATATATAATTTTTTTAAATAACCTAAATACTTTAGGAGATTTTGCGTCCTTAAAAGCCCATAATTGAGACTTGAGACACTTCCACGGAAAAGCAGAAAAATAAATAAATAAATAAATAAATAATAATAATAAACAAACATAAATTGTGAAAACGACACGCTTTTTTTTGAAAGAAAGCGGGACTCACACGCTTTTAGTTAAGATTTTGAATCAAAATACTCATTAATCGTGTGCCGTCCAAACCAAGCCCTAACTTTTATACCCAGCTCGTTCTCTGTGCTCCGCGTTGCTTATCAGCTAGGCCACCGATCGCTCCTGGCCCTTCGCCGTCTGCCGTCCGCCGTCTTGTTTATCCACTTTTTGTATGTTAAGATTTCTCTTTTGCAATGATTTGGTCAATTTCGTGTAATTATGTTCATAATTGTTGATGTAGTATAGATTTAATAGTACTATATTAGGGATTAGAATTCTATCTTTTGACTTTTCAATAATTTTTGATTATTTTCTGATATGTTTTAGATTTTTTTAAATCTTTTAGTTTTCTATTTGGTTTTCAGGATTTAGTTATTATTACTTTTGTAATTTTACTATGTTTTAGTTTTCTTATATTTAGGCTTAGGGTTTCGAGATTCCATTTAAAACAACTATTAGATAGAGAAAATCTTTTGAATACAATTATATTATTTTTACTGGAGTCCCCCTTTTCCTGTTAACTATATCACCCTGGACCAATTGCTATAAGCCTTGGCTATTATTCTCTCTTTCTGGAGCGGTAGTTGGGTCTCTCTTAAGGATTTTATTTGTTTCTTTTTTTTATTTAATGTCTGTTTAAGATTTGGGATTATGATAACATCTGTGTCTATAAAGGTAGAATTTTCTGTTTGTACTTTAATTGAAGAGCTATTCCCTATCTTTTTGACTGTTTTGATGAATGGGTAAAGCTAATGAAGCTTTTGGTAAACTTCTTTTCCAGATTCCAATTTTTTGTTTATGGTAATATTATATTTGATATAAATTTTAGTGCAATTGAAGATAGCTACTGCATTTGTGCAACTTCTGGGAATGGGAATTTGGTAATGGCTATTGGGAATCATTAACTGAAGAAGGATTTACCTAATTGTTATATAGTATTTGAGAAGGTAGTAGATAATTTGTGCAACTGGAATATTGTTGTTTCTGGGCTTGTTTAGGTATGAGTGTGTAGGTGTTGGGGCGGGAATATTAAGAGGTTAGTAGATTCCAGCTGACAATTTAATTTAGATTTCACTCGATATTTGAAACCTTTGTTAATTGATTAACATTATTTTGGACCTTTTTGGTCTCTCTGTCTGTATATCTCTCTCTTGTGGGTGGGTGGGGGGCTTGGTTAGAATCTGTTTTCTGCACCTTCTATCCTTTAACATTTTTAATTACATTTTAAAGGTTTCTTTCATTTGAATTAGACTTCTGTAGTTTAGGGGCAAAATATGTATCATGTGTCTTGCAGGCTATCTTCTAAAATTGTTTGAACTTTGGCTGTGCATTTTTGTTATGTTTTCGGCACTTATATTTTGTTGCATTGATTTACCTTTGTTTGTTGACCTTAATATTTTAGTAGAACAATGGATTCTAATTTTGTTCATCAATTTACTTATAGGATTGGAGTTTATGAGAATTTATGGCGGAGATACAATCCAGTGGGAGACCAGTGGACCAGTTGCTGGAGAAAGTCCTTTGTATGAATATTCTTTCTTCAGATTACTTCAGAGATCTTTTGAGACTAAAAACTTATCATGAGGTAATTGATGAAATCTACAACCAAGTAGATCATGTGGAGCCGTGGATGACTGGCAACTGCCGTGGTCCTTCTACGGCATTTTGCCTCCTCTACAAGTTTTTTACAATGAAGCTCACAGTCAAGCAAATGCATGGCCTTCTGAAGCACCCTGATTCTCCTTATATAAGAGCAGTAAGTAGAACCTTACTGAGCTAAGTATTTATGTGGCAACTAGTTTGCTTATTCCAATAGTTTGACTTTTCATGATTTATCTTTTCATATTAATTGTAAATAACTATCTTGCCTTCATGGATATGGTTGTTTGTGTCTAGTGGAACTTTTTTTATCTGTTGGGAGGTTGAACTGTGAAACTGTGATTAAAATGATTAGAATTTATACTGTTATGGTTTTATTATGATCTGTCCAAAACCATCTGTCTACTAGCTGTTCTTTTGTATCTAATGAGCATTTTAATTGAAATATTTTATGTGATGTGGCCATAAAGCTGAAAGAGGCTGAGATGAACTTTTAAATTTTCACTATTGACGTAACAGAACTTTGTGAAAGGTTTATGCACATAGGTAGCTGAGGAGATTCTCAACATCAAAAAAGGTTGGAGAATGTACTTTTTTTTAAGTTTAGAAAACGCTAAGCTCTACTTGAATAAAAGATTTTTTTTTTTGATTGTTTTACATAGAGAATAAAATGAAAAAAGAAAAAATTGGATGAGATTTTTTTTGTTTGAGATGTTGAATTGGTCATATATACTTGAAAATCTAATAAAATAATTAAATATAGTTAAATAGTAATAAAAGTGTTAACAAATTTAGATTAAGGTTATCAAAAATGTGTATTTAGTGTTTAGTTTGGCACTCATTCATTGAACTTTTGAATTTGAGTTTCTTCGACAGAACTTTTAGGTGGAAATTTTTTTGAAGATGAATTGTGGGAAAGAGATAAAAGGGACAAACAGCTTAAGATGGATGGTAAACAGAAAAGATACTATCATTACATTTCTATCTGATGGCACTTCACTGTGTTGAGAACTTGATATACTTGCATTATCATTTGCTATAGCTGTCTCCCCTCTAGCTTTTCTACTTTAATAACAGTATCTAGGCCATGTATTTTTGTGTACTAATACACAATTTTTTTTTTTTTCCAGGTTGGGTTCCTGTACTTAAGATATGTTGCTGATGCAAAAACTCTCTGGAACTGGTATGAACCATATCTCAAGGATGATGAGGTATGCGCCAGGTGCATCTTCTGGCCTTGTGGCCTTGACCTTACATTACTTTGTCATTAGATATGCTATTAATGCTCAGACTGATTTGCGTCCTCTTTATTTTAATTTAATACTAGCCTGTAAAATCTGTTTGGACCGTGTAGATAAGTAAGTACTTATTTAGTTGCATTTGAATATTTTGAATGTGGGAAAGTATATTAATCTGATTGATTATTTTAAATAAAACTAACAAATTTTTTTATTAAGGCCAACCAAAGAGTCGGCGGAAAAGTATTTATGTCCAAAAAAACCCAATGTAATGGGGCCCAAATGCTGTGAAAAGTATTTACCCAGGCTAGATTGTTCAACTTTTATGATTGATTGAAGTTTTTATTTAACCATTGTGGTGATTGCACAACTCAGGGAAATATTTCTGGAGATTTTTTAAGTTGAGTTACGTTATAATGTTTATTTCTGATTGCAGGAATTCTCTCCTGGATCCAATGGCCGGATGACCACAATGGGTGTCTATATAAGGGACTTGCTTCTTGGGCAGGTAAGGTGTTATTTGAATTCTGATTCACCAGTATTGCTGGCTTGGCTATTGTTTTGTGGAAGCCCTAAATTTCCTCCTAGGCAAATAAAGACAGTTCTAAAGTTGTTTTGTGATTGATAATACATTTTTTGAAGCACAGAATTTCAATCTTTTTACGGCCTTTTATAATTGGTTATCAAGTACTTGCATTGGAGATCGTTGAGTCAATTTTTCCTTGTTGAATATCATCACGGTTCTGATATATAATTATGTGGTGTTTTATGAATATGATCTTCTGGTGAAAGAAAAAGATCTTTGAGGGCATGCACAAAGATATATGCTACAACTTGCTTCTAAAGGTTCTCTACCTGCAGCTTTCACAAGTAGGCATACCATGAGGAATAACATCTGATCCTTGCAGGAACCTACTGTGGTATGCTGGGTCAACCTCAATTACTGTTATAGCTTTTTAGGCAAGTTATAGTATATCTTCCTAAGTTGCAGTAAATTTGCATATGTCTGGATCTCTATCTTGCCAATGATGGTAGATGAAGCAGAGGTCAATTTCTGGTGCATCTCTAGAATTATAATTGGGTCATAATACTCCCTCAATCCCAAAAATCTTGCTAAATTTTCTGTATGAAGAAATCACTAATTATTATTTTCCCAAGTTACCCTTATTTAATTTATGGTCTCTTACATTCTCTATAAATTATTAAATGTTTTTTGAAGATGTATTTGTCCTTTTTTATTATATTTCTATAGTATATAAATTATTACATTCTCAATAATTGATGATGCCCAACAATTTCTTAATGTTTTTCCAATATCAACTATTGAAAAGATTTTTGGGATGAAGGGAGTATTATATTATGGGGATGACTCTCTCTTTTTAGTTGGCATTTTGTAAGATTGCCCTTTGATCCTTTCTTCCACGCCCAGATTGCATGTTACATTCAGGATATAATCCCTTCTTTTTTAAGCTGAGCCCCTGATATCTTGACGTGAATTGCTGGACTGCACTTTTTGACACTTGTTCCATTTAGTTCACCTCCCCCACCCCCACCCCCACCCCCCGCCCCCTTTTTGGGTGGATTAAAAGATTTAGCCTACTTGTGTCAAATAGGTTTATTAGGTCTAAATAGTGTATCCACTCATTACATAATATTTTTATGTTATTGTAATATTTCTCTCATTAAAAACTCTATTACTTGTTAACTACTTAATCGAATGGTAATGCTTTAAAATGGGTTATTAATACTGCTGTTTTTGCAAGAAGGGGTACAGTTATTTTTGTGTATCTTTTGGCTTGCAGGATGAATATCTCATTTTTTATACTCTTCTATAATTATTAGGTGTTTTTATGTCCATATTCCCCATCTGAAATACTGTTTCTAGATTTTGGCTATGGATTGCTATGATGTATATCATCTGTTGGCATTTTTCTCCACGTCCACTTATATTTTTTACCAAACAAAATAGATATTTTTATAGTTTACATAATTGCATGAGGGTACTTTTAACATTTTGGAATTTGTTTTGTCTTCTGATGCAAGTAGTTACTTTTTTCTTTGCAGTATTATTTTGATACTCTTTTTCCCCGCATTCCTGTTCCTGTTTTGCGCACTGTAGTGTCCAATCTTGAAAAGTTGAAACTCCCCACTAAGCACTCTGGTTCCACTGGTGAGATGACCCGTGGATCTGATGAAACTGCTCGCCGACCACCTTCTGTCAAAGCTGCCCTCTCTGTCTCCTTTGGGCAGCGTGCTCCTCATCGTGCATCAACTAGAGATTCCTCTCCTGTCCGACGAACTGTTTCATCATCACCTTATGATAGAGATGGTGCTGACGACTCAAGACGGTCTCCTAAGATCCGTCGTAGCAAAAGCCGTGATATACCTGATCGAGAATATGCTGATAAAGAACGGACCAGGGACAGGGACCGGGAACACAGCCGCGATCGTGACAGGTATCGGGACAGGGATCTTGAGCGAGATAGAGATAGAGATAGAGATAGAAGGTATGATTATGAACATCGTTCCAGGGATAGTAGAAGAGATTATGAGAGGAGTCGTCATGACAGTAGTCGTCACTATAGAGAAGGTAGTTCCCGTAGGAGCAGAAGCCGGAGCAGAAGCAGAAGCAGGAGTCAAAATGTGCCAGAGCATAATGTACAAGGAGATCGTCACAGCGTACCTCAAGATGGGAGCAAGGAAAAGACTTCTGCATCCAACAATCTGGCTAAACTCAGAGATATGTATGGCGACGTGTCAAATCAGAAAGACAATAATGACAACAGCAGAGGTCCTAACAGGGATAGCAGCAGTGAAGAGGTTATTAGACTTGGCGGTTCTTCCTGGAGATAGAAAAATCCAGATCATATCCTGTATTGCATTCTGTGAACCATGGCCATGTGTAACTTTAAAAAGGTTTGTAAAACTCTCCTCTGATGAAACCAACCTTGTAAACCTCACTCACTTCCCAGTTCTTGATAAAAATAGGCATTCTCTTGATTTCAGAGAATGTGCGCCTAAGCAGGGCTGCATGTATACTATTTCTATCTGTGATTTTTTTTTATTATTATTAACGTTTAATTTATATCTGGCCTGAAGACAAGTGGCTACAGAATGAATCAAGTTCTAAGTCCATGTACTGTTGAGAATGCCTTCATCTATTTATAATTTGTTTTCTTTCTCTAAGTATACTTTTCTGAGGCTTTGAAGTGCAAAAGAAATGGGCCGTTTGCAATTACATTTTATTTTAGGTACAATGCTTGTGAGTTGTGACCTCTTTTGAGACACAATGTATATATTCTAGCTAAGGCTAAAATTCTAGCTAAGTTATACATAAAATAATGTATATATTCTCATGATTGGTGAATTTAGTACTAAACAAATTTATGTTTGGCATGTTTAGTTCCAAAATATATTTTTTAAAATTTTTAAAGTTTCAAATTTTTTTTATTAGAGAAAAATAAGGTTTGATTGACGGATTCGGGTAAAAATGTCAAATATAGGTGAGAAGATAGAGATACTTTGTTTGAAGAGAAAGAAAAAGAAGAAGACAATAGTGATGTTGAAGTTCTTGGTAAATCTTTCATGGTTGAAATTAAAGAACTTAATGCAAATAAATGTAAAAGTTACTTTTGATCATATAATATAATATACTAACGCACGCTGATGTAGCCTCCGATCTCCAAATACAAAACAAAAATAAAAAACGATTGAGAGGAAAAGTTGAAAGGGACTAGAGTTTCTAGAGCAAAATTCCACTTACCCTTATTTATAAGGGTCGTGATAGTCGAAAATGGCAACTTCCAAATTTCAACGGACACATCACAGGAAGTTATGAAAATAATCTTGATTGATTTTTCGAAATATTCTATTAAATTTACAATAAATACAAATTACCACCCCGATGATGTATTCAAAAAGGGATCGAGAAGAAAATCTTTTCATTCTCCGAAATACAAGCTGCCGTTTCTTTTTTTTTTCATTCTTTACAACGTTTTTACCTTTTTTTTAATTAACTAAACAATATAAACATATAAACTGTTACGTTTTTTGACAGAATTTTTCAATTAGACCTTATTTTTCTCTAATAAAAAAGTGCTTCGGATGACTCTTCCGAAATTTTGTCCGAACACGGTAGACAGAAGCTGAAGCAAGTTGCGCCAGGAAATTGGGGAGGAGGGGGAAATCACACTCCTTCTTCAAGTGCTTCGGATGGTAAGAGGTTGCTTAGTACGGATATGGAGGTTGAACCTCCAACTACCGCTTAATTGTGTTTTCTTATGTTTTGCCCAAATGTATTAGTATGGAATTGTAGGGGTGCCGGTTCGGCTAGTTTTTTGCGGCATCTTTTTTTGCTTGTAAGGAAACACTCTTGTGATATTTTGGTTTTATTGGAAACAAGAGTTTCTAGTGCATTAATGAATTCTATTTTGTCTAAGATTTGCTTTTCTCGGTTTGTGGTTTCGGAAGCTATTGGGTTTTCCGGAGGCATTTAGGTACTGTGGAATGCATCTAAAATTACTTTGGAACCAATCTCAGTTGATGAGCAAGTGATTAATCTTTTTGTTTCTGGCACAAATCATCCTACTTGGTTGTTTTCTGCGATTTATGCTTCCCCCAATCCCCAGATTCGTAGTCTTCTGTGGGATTACCTTTCGTTGATTGGAATTGACATGAGCCTTCCGTGGCTCATTATGGGTGACTTTAACCAGGTCCTGGCTAATCACGAGAAGCGGGGTGGCAGACCCCTTGTAATCAGCTGTGTGCAGCAACTTCAGCAGATGATTGAGGTATGCTCGTTGTTGGATTTGAGTTTTGATGGACCGAGGTTTACCCGGTCGAATATAAGACAAGGTTCGGAGAATATTCAGGCGAGACTAGACCGTGGTTATGCGAATGCCCAGTGGCCGGAACTGTTTCATAACGCCAAACTATCTCATCTCCCGAGAACAAGGTCGGACCATCATCCGATCCTGCTCCATTCAACTTCCGGAAGGAGGGAAGCCGGGCGGGGATAGTTTCGGATACTTGTTGCATGGTACCTCCATCAATCCTTTGAACCACTTGTTAGTGTTACTTGGAGGGGACAGAGATTGGATATTTATGGGATTATGGCCAGTTTTCGGGGAGAAGGCTCGACGGTGGAACCGCTTTGTCTTTGGTAATATTTTTGACCAGAAAAATCCGGCCGTTAGAAGGATCAGGGGTTTGCAGAAGGCTTTGAGCAGCCGACGGTCTTCTCCATTTTTAAGGCAGTTGGATCAACAGCTACGGTTGGAGTTGAATGAAATACTTTTACAGGAGGAAGTGTACTGGCGTTAGAAGTCGAGAGTGTAGTGGTTGCAGCAGGGGGAGAGGAATACAAAATTTTTCCATATTTCTACGATGTCAACGTCGACGGAATACTATTACACTACGAAGATGGAAAATGGCCGGTGGTGTGATGATCCGGGGAGGAGGGAGGAGCGGATACTTTCTACCGCGGGGTTGTACAGTCCGAGCCTTGTAGCCCGGTGATTTCCTCGGTGGACATTTCCTCGCGTCCCCCCGATAGATCTTGGCTCAAATCCGGGAGGTGACGACTTACGAGATAAAAAAGCGATGTTTCGCATGAGGCAGGACGCGGCAAGCCCGGGACCGGATGGGTTCCCTCCAAGTTTCTTTAGTAATTGCGGGGGTGGTTGAGATTACTTTAAGTTGAATTTGTTTCAACCTTTAGGAGGGGGTAGTCCCTGCGAAGCGAACCAATCACTCATATGCTTGATCCCAAAGTTGGAGAAACGGAATCACTTTTCTCAATCGGACCAATCTCACTATGTAACGTGCTTGTTAAGGTGGTGTCGAAGGTCTTGCTAATCGACTCCGTGTTATTTCGAAATTGTCGACGAACGTTTTGTCGAGTTTTATCAAGGCGGCGGAGTTAACGTCTGATAATTATTATGACCACAAGAGATCCATCCATACATTACGACCGGAAGGGATCCAACGTGGGAATGGTGGTTAAAATGGATCTTGAGAAGGCCTATGATAGAGTCGAGTTGGGATTTTTTGGAAAGGGGTTAGGTTGTCACGGGGTTTAAACCGAACTTGGGAGGAGGCTTATTATGTCTATTATTACGTCAACTACATTGAGTGTTTGTTGGAATGAGGACGTATTAGAGGGCTTCCAACCGTCTAGAGGATTGAGACAAGGGGATCCTTTATCCCCTTATTTGTTTGTTCTCTTTATGGAAACACTGGGACAGCGGATTAACCGAGCAATGGCAGAGAAACAGTGGGTACTTATCAAGTTGACAAGGACAGGGCAACCTTTATCTCACTTGTTTTTTGCGAGATGATCTCCTTCTTTTTGGGGCTGTCTCGTTCTCACAAGCCCAAGTAATGGAACATATTTTACATACTTTTTGTCGGGAATCGGGACAGAGGGTGAATTGAGATAAGTCTCGAATTTGGTTCTCCCCCCGGACACCTACCTACTTAAAGAATTCAATTTGTTCGGGTTTTGGTATTAATGTTGCGGCTAATTTGGGATTGTACCCGGGTGCCCCCTTATTGCATGGGAGGGTCAGAAATTCAGATTACTCATTCTTAGTGCGGAAGGTTCAACGGAAGCTAGCGTCATGGAAAATGAAGAGTCTTTCGAAAACTGCCCATACATTATTGATTCGGACCACACTTGGAGCAATTCCCTTGTATGTTATGCAGGCGACTAGTATCCTAGTGGGTGTGATCCGAGAGATAACGAGACTTTGTAGGAAGTTTTTTTGGGCTGAGGAACCTCATATGCACAAGCTTCATACTGTTCGCTGGGAACCGCTTTGTCAGCCACGGAAGCTTGGTGGCCTAGGACTACCCGATTTGAGACCGACCATTAAGGTGATGATAGCGAAGCTAGGTAGGCGATGTCTCAGTAAGCTTGAAGCTTTGAGCAGCAGTGTGATACGTGAAAAGTATGGCAATTGGAAGGCCATGCAGACTTATTGCAACACACAATTGGCTTCTCCAGTTTGGCGAGGAATCTGCTCTATAGCGAAGATGCTCTTGGCGGGTGTGAAATGGGAGGTGTATGGTGGGAAGACAGCTCGGTTTTGGCTGGACCGGTGGTTGCTCGAGGAACCACTCATTGGAAGCAATCGGACTGTTATTGAAGAGGCCAATCTACTAGTACCGGTTCGCCACTATTGGTCTAGTGATCCGGGTTGGGACTTACTGGGACTTACAGACGCTGAGCCGGATACTCCCTCAATAGGTGTTGGACTCCTTACAGTTGGTGGTGCTTAAGAATGATGATCTTCAAGATGATATACCCCATTGGGCGGCATCTACTTCGGGACAGTTTACTGCTCGGTCGGCCAGGAAGATTTTCACTGGTCCGGGTACGAGTGAGGTAAACTTTAATTGGAAGACTCTATGGAAATTCAAAGGACCTGCGCGTCCTTCTTTCACTATTTGGGCCAGGTTGCACGATGCGTTGCCGACCTTGCAACTACTTTGTCGGCGGAGGGTGGTTCCATCGCCGGATTGTGATCGTTGTGGAAATGGCCAGCAAACAGCGCTACATGCTCTAAGGGATCGCCCGCAGGTCGGATCGATAGGGGCCCGATCGATCCGGTGGATGGTTGGGTTAGATTCTGCAGACCAAGAGGATTTCGGCGGTGGATTATGCAAAATCTTTATGTCCACCGTCTGGATGGCTTGGAGATGCTACACTGGAACTATGTTTTTAGACAGTCGATTCACACTATTTGGGTGAACCATACCCGTAGACTCTACTCTTCTAATTTTTTGCACAATCCTCAAGCACTTGCAGTAAGATGTCTCCAATCTTCGGTGGACCTTCTTACTGCGTGGGCTCGAGAGATGTAGGCTCTGCCTCTTTGGCTTGTTTGTATAGTTTCTTGACTCTCTTGGTGTTCTGTGTACACTCCTCAGGTGTTTTTTTTTTTGCATTCTCTTTGAATATATGATCCGGTTTCAAACAAAAAAAAAAGTGTGAGACTTTAAAAGTTAAAAAAAAATATTTTGAGACTGAACTTGCCAAAGGTAAATTTGTTTGGGATCAAACTCACAAATTATTCTATCTACAAAATTAGAGTAAAAAGGTTGCAACAATCATTTACAAAATATTTTCAAAAGGCTAATAGGATATATATAAAAATATATTTCATGTAAAATAACTTGATTACCCTTTTCTTTTATTCAATAAATCAAAAAAATATATTTTAGGACTAAACTTGTTAAACATAAATTTGTTTGGGACCAAATTCACCTATTACTCAAATAACCATTAAATATTGCAAATTAGCCTTCAAAATAATTTGTATATTTATGATATGCACCTCTAAATATTTTGAAAAGCAGTCCTTGGAATTTTTAATATTATAACTTGACCCTAAAACATTAAGACTAAACTTAAAAGCGAAGATTGAATAGATTTTTTTTTTTTTTTTTTTTTTTTTTTTCACCTGAAAACTAAAAATTAGCTATCACCTAATAATAACCTAAAGAAGTATCAGTAGCTCGTTAAAGTAATCATTAATTCGATATATGTCCAAATTCTAAATATATATAAATAAATAAAATTCTAAAATCATAATAATAATGTTTCCCCTTAAAAGGGAAAAAAAGAAATCGAACATTTGAAAAATTCATATATATACACTAATATTCAGACAGATGTAACCCCTCTTGGACGAGACCAATCTATCTATGTAAGCAATTGTTTTGTATACTAAAAGAGTTTTCGGGTGGGCTATAAATCATCCAAAATTCTCCATGCGGACACAGATACTGATTTCATTTGACTGTATCTATATATATATTTATATATAAATATACATAAGCTTCAGCAACTTCCTTCTTTGAGATAAAATTACAAGCTAGCCTTGTTAGTAAAAGTCATCCATGTACAGAAGCTACGTGTACGTAAATGTGTAATTATACATACACATATATTATATAATTAGGTTAAATTTCTGGGTTTTCTTTTCTTTTTATGCAGGGTAAATGGATATCTTCTTCCAGCCAACGACAGGTTCGCCATTCTCAATTGAAGTGGGTTATTTTGACACAATTCTTGAAATAAAAGAAAAGATTGAAAAATATAAAGGAATTCCGGTTTCAAAACAAACCCTATGCTTCAACAAGGGTTTTCTTCCAGATGATCTCAACATTCACAATTCCAACATCCTTGACCGCTCCATTATTCATCTGCTTCTCCCTGATGATCATGATTACAACAATGATCACAAATGATCATTTGCCTTCTGGATCTTCTTTTTTTTTTTTTTCTTTTCTGTGATTGAAATCTGAATCTGAGATCTACATATTTTAATTTTTAAAATGTAACATAATTATTTATTTTAAAAATATATATATTAGTTAATATTTGGATTATATTGGATATGATAATATTTTTCACTATACGATTTTGAATTAATAAAAGTTACGTAAGATTTAAATTTTAATATATTTGGTTAAGATTAATTTGAATAAAATTAGAAGGATACTTTAGATTCAAATAATATCTGGATTTTAGCAGAGTTAGTTATATGATGAAATATTTATTGTAAACATATATGGATCGATTTCTTCTTCTTATATAAATAATATTTATTTGGTTCGGTCTAATTAATTAGATAAGTGCACGTTCAAGCTTATAAAATGGACCTTCAGTTCGAAGCAACAGTAGGGAAACGATTCTGGATGGAAGTGGGATTCTTCGATACAATTCTTGAAATCAAAGAAAAGATTGAAAAGTATCAAAAAATTCCAGTTTCCAAGCAAACCCTAATGTTCGACGGCAAAGTTCTTCAAGATGATCTCAACGTTCATTTTTCTGAAATCTTAGATCATTCCCGGATTCAGCTCCTTGTCGTCGAAACCGATAATAATAATCATAATAATGATGGTGACAATCACGAGATATCTGATGAGAAATCACCACTGTCGTCATCGACGCCGCCACAGCCGCCGTCGTCGTCGAAGAAAATCAAGCTCCTCGTGAAAATAATATTGTCGTCGTACATTTCCAAGTTTCTTGAGCTAGAAATGGAAGTGACTGACACCATCAAGAAACTGAGAGAGAAATTATTAGTTCATCAAGAGAAAGAGGTAATAGGTGGCGGCGCTACGGTAAGCCTGTCAATTATGAAAGCAAACGGTGGTGGTGGCCTGGAGTTGCAAGATCAACGTACTCTGGACGAATGCCAACTTAGTGATGGTTCGCAAATTGACGTCACCGTCGTCAAAAGACCAACAATAAAGACGGCTTCTCCAACAAAAGCGACGTCGTTGTCTTTGTCGTTGCCTACGGTCGTCAAAAGACCAATAATGGTGTCTTCTACAGCAGCAACAACAACAACATCAACGACGTCGTTGGCTACGGTCGTCGGATCAAGAAATTCGAAAATAACAGTCTTATCAAATTGCGGGAAGAAGATTCCAGTGGAAGTGAATCTTTGGGATAAGGTTGCAGTGGTGAGGAAAGAGCTTGAAAAGGTAAACAAACAGATGAATTTGAATTTGGAACTTCTTCGAGATCATTATTTCTTTATTTTCAAGGACAATGTTATGGATGATAATCGCTCTTTTCGATGGCACCGTGTTCAACCTGGAGATACCATTGAGGCCTTCTACGGAACCGTTACCAGGGGTACCTGATCCATATTTCTTTCTTTTTCATTTTTTTTTTTTTTTTCACCCCCTATCCGTGAATATTCTTCATAAATAAAACAAATATATTTTTTTATAATGAACTTTCTATTTGAGATGGACTTTGATCACTTCTTCAATAGTCGGACTATTAATTCCCATATAAAGATGTTGAACTGAAACGGGATGCAATTAATGTTTCAACTACCAGTACCATGGTTGCTTTTCATACATAAAAAGTACCAAAAGAACAAACGAGCAAAAGAAACCAAAAAAAGAAACAAAGAAACGTTAAAAAAGAGGATGGGAAAGGGAAGAGAAACTAGCTAAATAATTTGATACCAATTATTCGGTACTCAGACAAAATAGAAGTCGGCTTTCCTGGTAATGCCTGCAGCTCTTCGACTCAATTTGGCTTGCTTTCAGTAAGACATGTACTTTTCTATTTATATATATATATATATATTCTTGCCAACAGAATCCCTAACTCTAGCTTGAAAACTAGGCAACACCTTAGCCTTCCACAAAATCCTGCCTCTTGTGATTAGTATTTTGAACAACATTTCTCGGTCCACCAAAAGCACAATCAAGCTTTCTAGAAATACCTACTACAGCACAGAGATATGACTCGCTGTCCCAACTTCTTACTCGCACTTGATTGAACGATATATATGTCGGACAAAGAACAATGCAGCACGGAAACCAACTGTTCCAAGCATAAGGAAGAAGCCGTAGCACACACATGCCATGTATCCAAAGAAAAATGATGTTTGCATGAACCCAGACATATCTGATCTTGCATAATAGTAATACAAACAGTAACCATAGATGAATAACCCAGTTGATCCACCACAAAGGAAAGACCTGAAGGGAAACATTATGTAAAAAAATTAAAACGTGCATAGAATAAATAAAATCCTTGATTGAATGAAAACATTTCAGTACGCATATTAAAAAGCAACTTAAACACATTTTGAAAAGGACATGACAATTCTGATAGAAGAAAAAGTGGAATAAGTTGAAACAGAACATACAGCCAATAAAGGAAAAAAAAAATGGAAAAAAAAGAAAGGAATTCTTTTTCTTTCTTCGTTATATATCTTTGAATTTAGTTTCTATTTGTGATGAGTATCCATACAAAATCATTTTTCACTTTACTTCCAAAAACTCATTATAATCAGCAATAGCTCTATTCCCCTACGTTTTACTGAGCAAGAAGAAAAATCTGCATAATATTCCAACTAAAATGATTAGTAATCATTTCAGCAAAGATATATTTTGAACCTATTTTGTTTTTAAGGTCTACCATCCCATTTGCGGAGAATAAACTTCAAAATTAAGAGTTCCAGTTCCCTATTTGGATGTCAAATTTCAAGTTCCAATCAAGATCATAGCAGACAAATCATACAAGGAGCATTCAAAAAGTCAAGATCTACAATGCATGAACAAAATAAAGCAAGAAATAATGAAGAGTTTACACAAAAATAAGTTGATCAAGATGTGGGATTGAGAAAAACATACCTCCACCACCATTCATGGTCTTCAGCAGCAAGTTGGAAATAAGTCAGTGCTACAGTAATAAATGCAGTAACAATCAGAAGAATAATGAAGACAATGAATAAGATGCTGTAGATGGTGTAAATCCTATGACCCCACACACTAGCGAAGATGTAGTAGAGTTCAATATATATGGCACTGAAAGGCAAGAAACCAGCCATTGCCATCTGTGGTAGAGTTCCACGATACCAAGGTAGCGGTGGGATCTCCCTTGGGTACTTCGTTGTTCGACATGGAGCTTGAAATTCAGACTTGCTATTCTTTCCAGCAATCCCACCCATGACAAGCAAAGGTGATGTAACAAGTGCCCATATGAGAAAGATGACCACAATGGTACCAAAGGGTAGAGCAGCAGTAGCATTGTAAGCAATAGCAACGGTGTTCAAAAAGCAGAAAGTTAAGAATAGCGGTCCACAGAACAAGCCTCCAGTCAACAACACATTTCTCACCTGTTGGAAAACCAAAACTAGTGAGGATTATATTTAACTAACCTACAGGCATGCTGGGAGGAGATAAACCATAGATGTAAAGTAGCTTCCTCTCTTAATTGTTAAACAATGCATTGGAGGCAGCCAACCTTCATGATACAGTAAAAATTATGTTCCTTAGCGAGAAAATTAATTAACTTATTGCTGGACCAGAGAGAGGAGTGGGGAAGTGAGCAACAGCAATGCTTTAAACATATTTGCAAAGTCTAAACAACAATTTATGTAGGGGTACCATGAAACAACTGTCAAATTTTCATTTCATTTTCTTTTACACAGGAGAATACTAGAAGCTTGAAAACAAATAGAAGACGAAAACATTCAAGAAATGAGTTTCTCAAGTGGTTTCTAGATCCCAGGCAAAATTGTCAACTAATTACTTATAGAGCATTTACATTTCATCAGAGCATAACTAGGAAAGTGGATTATGAAAAGTAATCTTGATATCTACACTAAACAAGATCAATGTGACCCGCCAGCCTAAATAAAAGCAGCATGTCCTATTGGATACTTAGGAAGATATCAGATAAGCAGTGAAAGCATGAAATCAGTATCGCACAAATTGAGAAATCTAGAAGCATGAATCATATGCATACCCAATTTGTTCCCTCTAACTGGCAATAGAAGGAAGCTGCAGTGTAGCCGGCAATTCCAGATGTAAGTGCATATATTATCACCAACGCAGTGAAGAGAGCTCCACGGTTGTAAGGATAAAATACTCCAACAAGTGCCAGTATAAATATACAGATTGCACTGAAAACAACAGACAATCAAGTTTACAATCTTTGTGAATAACTTGGGCAACAAAATAAAATTTGCTTATGGAGGACGTCCTGGTATGCTAACTTACAGTGTGAAAAGCTGTGTGCCACTTCCAAGAGCAGCAGCAAGTACAGATTTGTACTTGGGATACCTGAAAACATCACCATGGATATACTTCCATCCAGTTTCTTCTTGATCATCTGCTGTCTCTTCATCATGAGCATATCTTTTCGGGAAAACCAAAAGAAAAAAAAACAATTAGTACAGGGAGCATATATTCCAAGAGGGAAATAATATTTTAATAAAACCGATAGTTTGAACAAAAACTACATCTAAAATCCATAATATGATAATGTGCTTACTTAACAAAATCGTTTTTAAGGACCCTCATCAAAATTGTAGCCAGAAAACCAGTTAAGAGGAGAACTGTAACACATGAATTGATAATTGAGAACCAATGAATTTCAAGGTGATGTGGAAGTGAAGAAGACTGAGAATACTTCTCCATCCTTTTCTCAAAAGCTGTGGTACTCTCCTTCCATTTCACAGAGTACATGAAATCAACATCAACTTCCTTGTCTTCAGTAATATCCACCAGAGCATTAGGATCAGTTCGTGCATTAACCTCAATAACACGATCCTTGTTGTAAAAGATTTCAAAGTGAAGATGCTTAAATAGGTAATATTTGTATTCACTGGGATCAGCTTTCCCCTCCTTGTCAACCTTCCCTAAGAAACCCCATAGAGGCAGGTCATCATAGTACATCTGGAAGTAGTAGTCCTTTGAGACAGCACTTCGAAATTTAACAACTTCTTCCTTTGACAATTTCTTTTTGCAAACAATTTCTGAGTCCTTGTCAGATAAAAACTCCAGCTTATAGGGTGCAACAACTAAACGGTCACCATTCAGAACTTCTCCTAATGCTTCCCTCTTTTCTTTGACATGAGCTGCAAAACCATGAATGTAATCAGAGAACTACATATTACAAAAATAAATAAATAATATAATCAAAGATAAAGCAATTGGATACCTGGGGAACAGAATGGGAGATCAAAATAGCGATAGGTTTCACTGCATAAAGAAAACACAGACAACTGTAAGCATATGACATAAAAATAACCAAATCAAATAAGAATAGATAATATTTGGAGAACAGTGAGGTAGCCAGATAAATGCCCAGAAAGTGAACTTGGGATAAATGTAAACAAACAAAAATGATTTTAGATTTAGCTAATAAGACTTCTATATAGTGGTACTCATCCTCTCTCCCAACTACTTAAAATCTATCAATTTCATTTCTTTCATAGGTTGCAGTCTAACAAGCATTAAGATTTACGAATGCCGAAACACAATTAACTCCAGTCATCGAGGTGAAGATTTTGCAATTTAAACTGAATTTTCCTAGTGCCGTTGCATTTATCAATTCACCAACATTCTTTGTCCAGATACATCACATGTAGAGCCCAAAGGATGCAAAATATCATATTAGATTACAATAAGTCTTCATCACACTCTCCCTGTTCTATACCAAACTAACTTCTTAAGTACAAAAAAAAAAAAAAAAAAATTCATATGAGAGATTCAATAGTATTGCCTAACATAAAAGCACATAAGTGTAATGATCACAGCACCATCAGCAGACGACAAGTTATTCAAGTCCAACTACACAGGCTTGACAAATTTCTCTCTTACGCAAGTCCATAAAAACAATTTGCAATACTTTCCATCCTCAAATACATGAAAATCCATACTTCATTAAAACCATAAGCAGTTACCAGAGCTTTCCTAGCTATAAGGATGCTCAAGAAAGGAGTTTTTGCCAAATGGCAGGATACATTTTTAACTAGCTACTGATGAAAGTTACTGGTGAAATTTTAATACCAAACAGTTATAAAACAAAGCTCAGGTCAAATAGTCACCAGAAAAATCTTCATTAGTTAATTTCTTATTTTGTAAATGTGATAACACCTCAAAGATTCCAATTTTCTCCGCACAAAATCATACATCACATTACTTTATTTGATTGATCAGACTGATACAATCCCATTTCTGATTCCAATTTTCACTTGATTTGCACAATATCATCAAGTTTTTCATGTTATGCAATTCCATACAAATCAATGTGTAACACTTTGCATTCCCAAAATGTGAATGTTCCTGATCTGTTGAAACCACAAACAGTTACCAAAGCTTTTTCTAGGGATAAAAATACTTATGAACATAAAGCAACTTTATTTCTGGCAAGGGATATGGCTAAACCAGAAGGGTGCATGTTAGACTAGCTACTAACTACTCTTACTTGAATCCTTGGTATCCAACAGTTTTTAAAACAATGTAGGATTTAATAATCATTCACAAAATCTTCAATACTATTCATTGTAAATTCCAAAACAGAACACAAACAATTAAATCATCTACAGCTGCTAAACCCACATCAAACTAGAAAGAAAGGAACACATGGTTAGAAAAATATATATATATATATATATTCAATCTGTTTACGCACCACTCATCCTAATAGTAAAAATAGAACACTACATCATAGCCAATCTCCCTTTCATTTCTTTTGCATTTCCTCCATGAACATGCATAAGGCAAATAAATTCCCTTAACTATGCATGGCCAATGTGAAGGCACATCATAGCTAGTCTCCAATCCATTTCTCTTACAATTCCTTCCTCAAAAGTCCATGGTCAACATCAGAGCTGTGTATCTAAGGGGGTTTTAGGCAAAAATTTTATGCAAAATCTTATTTTAAGAAAATAGGAATTTTAATACATGCAGTATACTATTACATATAGCCTTCTATAGTACATAATGTAGTATGTGCCAATATTACATAATAAAATATGTTATTATATATCCATACAATAAGGATCCATCTATTCTAAGTCACTAATATTTAGATAATTTTTTCTTCTAATAGTAGTATTTATACTAGACCTTCCACGGCTTTTTATCAATAGAAAGCAACCTACTCTTTTCTATTTCCTTATGATCAAACCATAAGCAGCACTTTAGTCGTTAAACATCCTCAGCTACATACGACACTCCAATTTTAAAACGGAATCCAACTACCGGAGCTAAAAAAGAGTCGAAACTATAAAATTTGACACCATATTTTTCCCAATACTATAGCTGAACTAACACAAATACAATATTCTAGCTTCAGATCTACCATTAGAATCCAACAACCTAATTTCCAATATGTCCTAAACAATTGCACGTCCACCGACAAGAACAAACTATCAATCATATATCTAAATCTAAACATTTTCTTTTCTAGATCTAAAATTACAGACAAAATTAGAGTTTTAAAATAATAAATCCAAAACTAACCCTCAACTCACCGAAGTTAGCGAAATCAAGCAAATGTATTCACTAAACATTGAAAACAAGCAAGACCAAGAGAGATCCACGAAGTTTACCTAGGATTATGAAATGGTCCGACCTTGTTAGCGTAGAGAGGAACCTGATCTCCAGGTTTGTATTTGTGATCCGATGCATCCGATCTCACTTCAGTCGAAAAGAAAACTAAGATTGAAATAAATAAAACGGCATATGAAGGATTCCACCACCTTCTCCCAGTCATCTTCATCTTCAATTTACTCATGCGAGACAGAGAAAGAGGAGGAGGAGGAGAAGAAGAGAGAGAGAGAAGCAGATCTCGATGATAAGCCCCGAGGAGAGAGTTCGATGGGCAGCAGTTTTTTTTTTACTCAGACTTCTCTTCTTTAAAACTGGCATTTGGAGTATTTATATAGAAATATTGTACTATTCTTTTCACCACTACGCGAGTACTAGGAGCGTGGTGTGCAAACGACCTTCAATTTCCTTTTTCTTCTCATATCTTTCTAATTTGTCTAATTCTTCATTAAAATGTTGAAAAATAATTTTCATTTTATATCTATAAAATAATAATTAAAATTTCGAAAAAAATTACAAAAATTTATTTCATTATAAAAAATTAAAAAAAATAATTATTTTTCTTCAGTAATTTGATTATAGTAAAAATATAATGTATGTCTTCATCAGAATTAAAGAATTAAAAAAAAAAAAAAAAGTTTCAAGATGTACCCTTAAATCTTTAGGATATATTATTCTTAGTTGGTGCACATGACTTGCACGTGACTGTTTTTCTTCCTTTTTTTTTTTTTTTTTCTATGAGATATTTTATACATGTACATTCCATACACTTTTTTCCCATTTTTGCTCAAGATATTGTTTAAATGAACTTTTATTTATATAGAAAAAAGAAACAGACGAAATAAAGGTTTTTTTTTTTTTTTTTTTTTTTTTTTTTGGATAAGCAAATAAAGGTTGTTTTAGTTGGAATTCAATATAAGTATGAATTCTATGGTACAAATTAAAATTTAAAATAATTCAATTATTTATAATAAATTATAAAATTTATATTTATTTTACTTATAATTAAATATAATTGGTTTGTCATGATCTGAGTCCAGTATTAATTACACAATAAATATTTAAATTCATTCTTACTTTTATGTTGTTTTTGCTATTCTCTTAATATACATGCCCGTTTAAAAAAAAACAAAAAAAAATGGGACAGGAGCTAGACGCAGCAAAACACAATAGGACTCTTGAAGAGATAAGATAAATGGATCTCACACACTTACAACATCCAAACAATTACTGATCTGTATGAGAAGTGGATGGCACTTATGTGTAGCCCTCAAATTTCCTCAAATCCCAATGTGGGATTCCTGAAGGGGATCCGGGGATTTCAATTGGTTTTTTCTTTTTAATTTGCACATGAAATCAATAAAAAAATATAAGATTTCATCCATCCCAAGATATGTGTCCCATTAAAACAAATATACAGATACTTAAAATTTCTATTTTCTTTTTTTTCTTTTTTTCAAAATGAGGATTTGGGAGTAATTTATAAAAGAATATCTTACTATATATATATCTTGATGAAATAATTAGTACATATATAGAATGAGGATCCGCTATAGTGTAGTGTGGTAATAAAAGAAAGATTCAAATCAAGAACTCATTAGTATTTTTTCCATCATTCTCTTCAACCACCAGCCCACCACCCCATTTCTTCATTCTTTCTGATGCCTGTGCTACCTGATATGAACAGAAAGGAGAGAGAAAGAAATGGCTCAGTTCATATTATATTTTTATATATAAATGATAGCATTGCAACAACAGCAACAAGAGTTTTTTTTTTTTTTTCTTCTTTTTGTTGTTACCTCATCATTCCAATTAGTTTTCCATATGATAAAACACAGGACTACAGTTTGTAGAGAAGTCCCAATGATCATTCCCATCCAAATTCCCTGTGACCAACAAGAAACCAAAATTAGGGGGAAAAAAATAGAAATTAAATTTTTTTTTTTACTTGTCATAGAGGGAGTAACTCTTTACCTGAACACCCAACTTTGCTTTGTATCCAAGTAGAAATCCAACTGGGAGACCAATAATGTAATAGCAAGTTAAATTGATATAAGCAACTAATCCTTGCCATCCTCCTCCAACAGCTAATATTATATATATATATATATATATATTAAGTCATAAGTAGGTAGCAAAGAAATGGTGATAATTCTGAAATATATATAATATTATAGAAATTTTCCAGTTTAGGGTTGGGGAAAACATATGTGGATGGATAGATGGTGGCACCTGATATGACTGGCTGAACACTATTAAGCAGTAAAGTTGCAGCAAGAAGGTAAGCTAAATCAGCCACTGCTTTCTGCATTATCTTACTGTCTGTAAAGAAAATAGGAAAATGGTCCTTTGTTGCCATGATTAAAATCACACAATTGATGCCAATGAAAAGAGATTCAGCTATTGTTACAAAGACTGAATATTTAGCAGCTCTGGGATGTCCTGATCCAAGCTCATTCGAGACTCGAACACTGCAAAGAAAAAAAGAAAAGGAAAATCCCAGCATAGAATTAGCCAAAATATAAGAGGATATGATGCATTTTTTTTGTGAAACTAATCCAAGAGAGTTAGTTACCTTATTGCTGCATTGATTCCAATGAACAGCATACCTTCCCATCCATTCACATTCATGCTGAAATATTGATTATTCAAGATTCATTAACAAGAACAAACTGATAAGAAAAAGAAAAACAAGAAAAATTGACCAATTCGAATCCTTTTTAACATTCGATTCACTAATAAGGTCTTTTTTTCAAGATTTTAATGGTCAATTAAATGTTAGAAAGGGATAAAATTGATCAATTTTCCAAGTAAAAGGGATCAATGGGTTTTTTACCAAATGGAGAGAGATCCAACTGCAATCACAGGATCTTCAAGATGTCCAGTAAGAACAATAATACTCATAAAATACCAAATCTCTAAACAGAGCATAACTGCTGAAGCTATGGAAAGCTTCAAGAATTCCCAAATATCTTTAAAGGCTAACCAAGATAATCCACACCAAGTATCCTTACACCACCTAACTATGTATACCACCTGAGACAAAGCAATTATCCAACCAGAAATATCATATGCCACTGCTGCTCCAGTTGTGCCCCATTTGAATACTTTAATGAACAGATGAAGTAAAAAAATGTGCACAACCAGAGCATAAAAAGCAACCCAAGCTAGAATTGAAACTCTACTCTGTGCTTGTAAATACTTCTGGGTAGAAAAATTGATGGCTAAAGAGAACATCTGTGGGATGATTTGTAGAGAAAATGTTCCAGCCATTTTTGCAATGTCATCCCTTTGGCCTAAAAGCTTTAGTATAGGTTCTGAGAAAATGTAGAGTGGCATTAAAGAGATGCAGGTAGCAGTAAGAATTATCCATGATCTTTGCATATATATGCCAAGCATATTTATCTGCCCAGCACCAAATGCCTGCCCACATAATGTCTCCAGTGCACTGCTCATGCCTAGCTGTGAATAATCATTTCAAGAGAGTTAATAATAATATTAAGGCATTATCTAACTGGGAAACACAAAGGAATGAAAACAGTTTCAGTCCCCATTTTTATGGATTATCGAATCTCTATTTTATTTTTTATTAGAAGGAGACGTCTTTCTGGCCATATTTTGACAATTTTAAACCACTCCAATTCCAATATCAAGTATGTGTACGTTTTGAAATAATTTTTTTTATTATTTACAATCTCATTAACTAACTAAGCACTTTATAAAATATATAAAAATTATTCTTATCAAAATAAGAATTTATTCAAATAATTCTAAAAAACACTATTTTTCTCAAATACAACCTAATAGGCCAATTTTTCAAAATATGTATATATATAATAATTTTGAAGCGATTTAAGGAAAAGGAAACCTAACCAAGAAGCCGAAGGAGAGATTTGCAATAACTGATAGAGAAATTGCAATTGCAGAGAGTTCGACATTCCCAATATGTCCAACGAAGATGCTCGTGAATGAATTTATGCCGTAATTACAGAGAATGTTGAATGCGATCGGAGCTGCTATAACCCACAACTTTGTAGATTCAATGAGACATAGATTTTTAACGTCTTCAAAACTTCGCAAGGGGAGATAATCACCTCCCTCGCCGTAAATTAAGGCGGTCGACGGCGCCTCATGAAGCACAGCCTCTTCGGTGCTACGGGATGTTTCCATTTCCATGAAGACCGTTTTGTCTGGCGGCGGTGGTAATGATTCATCGGAGAGCGAGCTACTGCTTCGCTCTCGTCCATCATTTTCTTTGTTCCCTTCAATCTTTGCACTCTTTTGTCTACAGACTTCCTTGGAAGAATTTTAATATCTAAAAAATGAATTCCAGAGAATTTGCTGTTTCTTCAGAGTCCTTTTTCCTTCTTTGTCTTTTTTTTTCTTCATCTGTTATGTCAAAACAGCTAAACAAAAGGTGGGTTCTAACAAGTGGTAGTTAATATGGTTATGCATTTCTCCCTCAAATGTGGAAATGGAAGGCTTGAAGTTACAATACAAAGTGACTATTTTTTAAAATATAGTCAAATATCAAAACAAATTTTCAATACAAGAAGAAGAATTGGCCCAAATTTTAAACATACCACCATACCTACGTCTTGATGGTTTAACCATTTGGTATTCGTAGTTAGTGTTTTAAAACTTTTATAATATCGTGTAGCATTTATAAGCTTATTTGTTATGCCAAAATTAAAGGCTTTGCTATATAATAAACTTATTCATTAACGAATGAGCAAAAAAATGTTGAGGTGAAGATTAATTGGTATAAATATCGTTGCAATCCAACAAAAGATAGTCTAATCTTGCTACACATTAAAAAATGGAAACAAAGAAACAAAAAGGGGAGGGATTAAATGTATTGATGAGATTGAAAATTTTTAAACCCATTTAAAAAAGGATTAATAGATAAATATCAGTTGAAAGTCATGGGGATGGAGTGAGATTTGGGGGGGATATGGGGTTAGTGAATCTCATGATATAATTAATACTAGTGTGTCATCGATATCTAAGTAAGTTATCGTACAAGAAGGTAAAGAGTGTTAACCAAGTTTGGTCAATGAATGGATTGCATGTTACCTCTTTTGGCTTGGATCTGAGGTTAGTAAACTGCTCGTCTTCGTCACCAAACAATTGAAATGGGATAGTTAGGGTGGGATTTTCCATTCAATACCGCATTATTATTATTGTTCTGGTGAGTTTGTAGTTGTCTTGATCCTCAAATGAACAACTCTTGATTTCAACACAAACACACACACTATATACATATATATATATATATATATATATATATATATATATATAGAAACATTATAACAAAAACAAAGACAAAAATCAAAATTTGACAAGGTTTCCTATGACGCTATGGCAATGTATTACAAGCTCTGGGATGGGAACAAATATCCTAAATAGTCCTCTTTGACCTAATATTGTCCTACCAAAAACATGAATTATAAAGATGGGCAAAAAACAAGACCACCTACTACTCGCACTTGATTGATAGGTATATATGACGCACAAAAAAGAGTGTTGCACGGAAACCAACAGTCCCAAGCATAAGAAAGAAACCGTAGCATATGCATGCCATGTATCCAAAGAAGAATGAGGTCTGCATGAAGCCTAACATATCTGAACAAGCGTAATAGTAGTATAAACAGTAGTCATAGATGAACAATCCAGTTGATCCACCACAAAGGAAAGACCTAAAAAGACAAGCAATAAATATGTGTTATCATTTTGTCATAGCTATTATAAGTCTGATTGCAATTTGCTAGTAATAAACCACAGAATGTGCAACTTGTGAAACTGAGTTCAAGAAGTTCCAAACAAAGAGGTACGCTTACGGCCAAATAACTTCATAACAGAAAATAAACGGGGAATAAGAAAAACTTCCAAGGGTATTACATACCTCCACCACCACTCATGGTCTTCAGCAGCAAGTTGGAAATATGTCAATGCCACGGTAATGAAAGCAGTAACTATTACCAGAATAATGAAGACAATAAATAGAATATTGTATATGGTTTAGATCATGTGACCCCAAACACTTGCAAATATGTAGTATAGCTCAATATAGATGGCACTGGAAGGTAAAAACCCAGCCATTGCCATCTGGGGAAAAGTAGCACGGTACCAAGGCAATGGTGGAATTTCTCGGGGGTATTTTGTAGTACGACATGGGGCTTGAAACTCTGCCTTGGAATTCTTTCCTGCTACCCAACCAAGGACTAGCAAAGGTGAGGTCACAAGGGACCAGATCAAAAAGATGACAACAATGGTGCCAAAGGGTAATGCAGCAGTCGCAGTATAAGCAATTGCCACAGTATTCAGAAAGCAAAACATCAGAAAGAGAGGTCCGCAGAATAGTGCTCCAGTCAATAATACATTCCTCACCTTGTAAAAAGATTGGAGGCAAACAAAATAAGTTCAGCATGGTCCAGCTTCAGAGAGAGTGAGTTGTCACAATGGCACAAAAAGGTTAAAAGAAAGAAGAAATAAGACTGAGCTACAGAACATTAAGATTTTCTTCTCAGTGATGAAATATTTCATATATAGCCTCCTTTTAAGTTAGAAGTTCAGCAGAAACATGACTACTTATCATGACATTAGTTAACCCTTCCTTCCATCGTAAATGGTTAAACTAAGTAACTTCAAAAACCAATAAACTATAAAAATACAAAAGAAAACATCATTCACAAGACATCTCGAAAATATGTATTCATGAAAATCAGATTTAAAGAACAAAAGAAAGTGATACCCAATTTGCTCCTTCAAGCTGGCAGTAGAAAGAAGCTGTTGTATAGCCAGCAATCAGTGAGTGCACATATGACAACGAGTGCAGTGAAAAGAGCACCACGGTTGTAAAGATAAAATACCCCAACTAGTGCAAGAATAAAAATGAAAGTTGCCCTGTAAAAAATTCATAAAGAAGAAAGACAAGCTTCACTATCAGAAAAGGAAAAAGGATACTTAAGATATTCAACTTAAAAGATGAAAAAAAAAAAAAAAATCAGAGCTAGGAAGCCCACTTACATGATGAATAACTAAGTGCCACAACCAAGGGATGCAACAAAAAGAGACTTGTACTTAGGATACCTGAAAACATCACCATGTATATACTTCCAACCTATTTCTTCTTGGTCATCAACAGTCTCCTCATCATGAGCATATCTTTGAAAAATAAAAACAGAAAATTTGATGTCAAAAGTGGTCCAATGGAAACAAAAAACGTAATGCAGACAGGAAATGACTCACTTGACAAAGTCATTCTTAAGAACTCGCATGAGAATAGTTGCAAGAAACCCAGTAAGAAGGAGAACTGTCACGCAAAAGTTAATTATTGAGAACCAATGAATTTCCAAGTGGTGTGGTAATGCAGAAGTCTTTGAATATTTATCCATCCTCTTTTCAAAAGGAATATCTGTCTCTTTCCATTTTACTGAGTACATGAACTCTACATTAACATCCTTATCTTCAATGAGGTCTACAAGGGCAGTTGGGTCTGTCCGTGCATTGATTTCAATCACACGGTCCTTGTTGTACAATATCTCGAAATGCAGATGTTTAAATAGGTAATACACAATTGTATTCACTTCGATCAGAACTGCCTTCCTTATCAACTTTCCCTAAGAAACCCCAGACAGGCAGGTCATCATAGTACATTTGGAAGTAGTAATCCTTTGCCACTGCTTTCCGAAATAATTTAACTGCATCCTTGGTCAACTTCTTCTTGCAAACAGTCAGAGTCCTTCTCAACTAAAAAGTCAAGCTTATAAGGTGCACTGACTAGAAGATCCCCATTCAACACTTCACCTAGAGCTCCTTTTTATTTCTCTTTCACATGATCTGACAAGTATAACGGACAGGTTATCCGTGGATTTTTTTTTTGGCAGATGGGCGGTCTAATTTTCGGATATGGGTAGGGTCCGGGTTTGCGTGTGTCCATTTTTTTTCCTAATTAAATTTATTCTTAAAAGAAAGAAATTAAGATTAAAAAATAGACAAAATATTCAAGTGAAATTGGAATCTTTTTAAAAAATAATTTTAAAATAATTATTACTTTTAGAAATATTTTCTTTGAAAAAAAAAATAGTCATTTGATTCTTTCTTAATTTTGTTTTGGAATAATTTAATCAAGTAGATTTTTATTTGTGTGATTTTTAAGAAAAAAAAGCAATAATTTAAGATAATTTTACTCTCTCACATCAATGTTATATATATATATATATGAGATACTTCATTTCATATTGAAAATACATAAAAAACTCGAAATATATTTTTATTATACAAAAGATGATATCAAATAATTAATTGCAAGTACTATCAAGCACATAATCACGTTGCAGACTTCAACGGAATAGTTGGCATCAAAACGGTTGATTCAAGTTATGTGTGGTGTCATTAAGCATAACCATACCTAAGCTATATATTATTAAATTGGATCCATATTATAGGTTGCCAAACTCTTTTACAATTTGTGGTCACCACCAAACCCTATACTATTAGTTCTTTCATTAGATAAAAAATGGGGAGTAGTTTTAGGGCAAACATCAATTGCAATCAAATAAGATGGTTCTTTCTTTTTTACATTCGTCATTCTTCTTTATTATATTTATATAAACCGGAAATTGATCAGATTTAGTTCCTAAGTTTTCATATTAAGTAACTTTAATCGCTATGTTTTAATTCAATTTTTTCAAAAAAAAAATCAAAAAATAAAAGATTAAATTCGCTAATTAATCGAAATTGTCTATATATATATATATATATATATATATATATATATATATATATATATATATAAAAGAGGGAGAAAATGCATTTCAAATCTAAATTGTTTAGAGAGAGAGAGAATAGTAAATAAATATGAGTATAGTTGTGGGATTGCTTGAAAGCTACTAAAGCCTTTGATTACCTTTCCTTCACATCTATAATTTGTATAGAAAAAAATTGGGCAAAAGTCAACATTATATGATGCTAATCTCTTATTAAAATAGCATTTTTCATTTCATTTGAATAAAAATATTAATTGTAAATAATTTTTCTTTTTTTTTTATTCCCCCCTTAAAAAAACTAAAATCACTTGTTTGTAGTTCTAGGGTGATTATTTATTATTAATTAAAAAATTAAGTTAATTAATAGAATAATAATGTGACTCAAATTCATGATCTATAGCATATAATAAGTGATATTACTATATTTTTGAGGTTTTTTTTATCTAATGCGTTTCAAACTCCTAATTTTTTAATCATAAATAAAACTGTCATCAATCGAATTACACAAAATAATAATAATTAAATTTCTATTATTATAGTAATAAATAAATAAATAAATAATAACAAGAGATGGACAACCGAAATGAGTAGAACACAATCAAAGCCAACGGTGGTTGGCTTCAAAATGCTGTTCTTCTTTTAAAAAGGGAAAAAAATATATATATAAAGTAGGTTATTTCAAATCATTTTATAATGTCTCAAACAATATATATATATGTAATGTAAATTAACTTCATTTAGATTCTCACTCACACTTTATATAAACTTTTTTTTTTAAATCATCTTTTTTTCGAAATTATCACGATTGTGACTAATTCCCGATTTTACCAACGGAGTTCAACTCTTATTCAGGCGAAGACCTCACATTGACTTTCACATAAGAGTGTTAAACTCTTGATCTCGTGTAACACGTTTTTCTATTGTGTCAAACCAAAAATTTATATAAATTTTTTTAACCACTGTCAATTATTTTTTAAAAAAAAAAAATTTATTTTTATCTCACTCACAAAAGAAAAGAAATTAATTATTATTATTTTAAATAAAAAAATTAAGCTCGATAAAATGTTACCATTAATTCTAATTAAAATAATCGGATCAATTATCGAGACAATCGTGTATATATATATATATATATATATATATATATATATATATATATATATATATATATATATATATATATATATATATATATATGAGAGGAGAGGGCTTGACCATAGGTTTTTTAACATAATGTTAACCACCTAGGGATTCAAATCTCGATCATCCGTCCTGGAGGAAGTATTAGAAGTCTACGCACCAACCCCCAAGTTACCGGTTATTTATCTTTCTTTAAAATTCATCAATTGTTCAAAATTGAGAATTTAATACAATTCCACCTAGGCCGAGATACAGTATTTCTAAAGGCCCAATATTATTTTATTGGTTCTGGGTTTAGGTTAGTTTGATTGGGCCTTCATTTTTGCAAAACGAAGAGCGGTTGCTATGCTATCTTCCTCCCTCAACGCCTTCAACATTCTTTTTTTTTTTTTTTTTACAGAACGAGGTGTCCTATGCTAAACTATTGATTGATTAAACTAATCTACATATAAATTGATTTTCGTTCAAGTTGGGTTGGTCATTTACAAATGAAAGTTCTAACCTCAAATTTTAAATATTTGAATACATATGTTGAGGTTCAAACTCTTAATCTCACTTAAATTAAAATAATTTTTTATCAGCTCACGTGCACCTTTAGATTTCAAGAGATTCAACATTTACTTCTATTTGCACATCATTCATTCATTATTATTATTTACTTTTAGATAATAAACATTAAGAAAATCAAAAATTGGAAAAAAAAAATACTAACCAAATGAACCCTTAATCCTTTGTTTTTATATATATACGAGTATATACATCCCGCCCTAGGTGCGGGATGCATATATTATATATATTTTAATTTATTTAAATTTATGAAACTAAATTAATTTTAAAAAATAACATTTTTTTTGTAAAATAAATATTTAAATTAAAGAATGACTTAAGAGAGATAGTTTAGTGGTATGAATAGATTAGGTAAAACAATTTCTATTTCATTTCTTGCATCTCATTAGAATCGTTTTCTTCCTCTTCCAAATTCATGCTTGCATTTCCATTTGGGGTTTGTTCATCATCGTTTAATGTTTCATTTTTGTTCATCATTCTTTTGAGAAGATTTCCTTTGATGGCAAGGACTTTGTTTTGGCAATAAGCATTTATCCTTTTTCTTTATAGTATTTGAAACTTTTGATTGAACTACTGGAGGCCGGGCAAAGCTCAAAAAGATGGCTAGCGTAATCGTAACCGCGAACTCTCCAGGAGATCGCTCATCTGCGGAAGAGGAAGATCTTTTGCAGCGTAGCGTCAAGAAACATAAGCGCGATGTACATGGCGGGTGTGCAGACAGCGAAATGCCAAATGTGCAGCATGAGACAGAAAATGGAGTCGGGACGGCATGGGCACAACACTCCTTTCTTGCGAGGTCGTTTCAAGGCAGGAGCCCGAAATTGGAGATTTACACAGGCGACGGTGAGGAAGACTACACCGATGATCTTACTATGGCTGAGGTGATTCAAGCCCCATCGGTGGAAGTGGACCCAGAACATTGCCCGATAGTGGACATATCATGGGAGGAATATCGTGAACTATGGCAGCCGTGGAGGAGGGCACTAATAGTTAAGGTACTGGGTAGATCACTAAGCTTCGGAGTATTGGAGCCGAGACTGCGTAGAATATGGGGTTTAGAACTAGGATGTGAGCTGGTGGATATGGCCAAGGGTTTTGTTATAGCAAGGTTTTATTCTAGAGAGGACTATTTGAGGGTCCTGGAAGGTGGCCCATGGATGGTATTGGGAAGCTACCTTACCATCATGAAATGGAGGCCTAACTTCACGCCGGATGATCCTTTTAATCCATCGGTACTAATATGGGTACGGGTACCAAAAATTCCGATTGAATTGTTCAAGGAGAAGTTGCTTATGAAGATGGGGAATTCCATCGGTCGGGCTGTGAGGGTGGATACGACTTCCACAGATGTAGTAAGGGGTAATTTCGTCAGGATTTGTGTCGAAGTGGATCTTACTAAACCTCTAAAACCCACAGTAATGATGGTGGGTAGGGTCTTAGCAGTGGAGTATGAAGGGTTCCATCGTATATGTTATCGGGGCGGCGACGGTCACAACGTCGCTTGCATGCCCGGCCAGCCTCCTCCTCCTGGAAACATCTTGCGGTGAATCCCCAACGTGGCGAGGGGAGAGGTAGAAAGAGGCCAAGCAGCAGAGTCTCACCAATCCTTTTGGTCCATGGATGTTACTGCATATGTGAGGAAGAAAAACAGAGTTGCAACATAAAAGAATGCAGTACAAAGCCCCCGTATCGGAGGCTAACCGGAGACTAAACCACCAGTTGGACAAAGAACAATCTGTCCGGCAGTCGGCGGGCAACGGAGAGGAAAGTTGGCGGCAAGTGAGCACAGCACCCAAGATAGTGCAGAGAAACCAAGGAAGTTGGCCGAGCGCAGGGAATGTCCCCGGTATTCCAGACAAACGTGCAGGGCGGGTACACCACGGGAGGGGCTCTAAATTTGCTTGTCCTAGGAAATATTTCCGAAGAGGAGGACATCATGGATAGTATAGAGGCCCTTAAACAAAAAATTCGTGGCTTACCGGGCCCAAGTAATTTAGCAGGCCCGGCCCATGAGAGAAGCCTCAATAAACAAAATAAAGGGAAAGCTAGTTTGGGCTCATCGGTTGGGCTGGGCAGAAAAAAAGGGGATTATGGAAATATGAAGCCCACTCCCTTGATTGTTGATGTTCCATTTAAAAAGAAAGGGGTATCTGGCCCAACCAAGACCACTACCGAGAGGCAACAAAATTCCCAAAAATTTGGTGCGCGAAACTGGGGTCAAAAATTCAGTGTCTGTCTCTCTCTCTCGATGGCTACCTGGAGCAATGGAGGTTGATATTTCCGGAGAGGCCCGAGCCGAACATGCGGGCAAACCGGAGCGATTAGAGCGGGCAATGGATCAAGTAGCAGGGGGCAGCAAGCTATCTGCGGAAGGGAATTTCCCCATGGAGGTGATGGGAGGTAACTCCTAATTTCTGCTTGTTTTTATGATTAATATGATCGCTTGGAATTGTCGGGGAATTGGGTCTCCGACTAAAAAGAGGCATTTAATGGAATTGTTAAATAGTCATAAACCTTCAATTTTTGCTTTAATGGAGGTCCGTGTACATAGCAAGTAGGGCTGCGGAAATTATTGAGAAGTCACACCTTACCGATGTCACTGCGGTGGAGGCAGTGGGTTTTGCGGGTGGAATTTGGTTGTTCCGGGATAAGGCTAGTGTGGAAATTGATGTAATTTCCGGTAACGACCAAGCGTTGACTGTGGTGGTGGGAATTGGAAATGAACCGAGGTGGCTCCTCTCGGTGATTTATGCATCCCCTAACCCCCTATGGAGAGCGGAGTTGTGGTGTTATCTTCAGGAACTAGGAGCTATTATTCAAGTTCCATGGCTTATTATAGGAGATTTTAACCAATGTATAGATAGCTGGGATAAATGTGGTGGCAGGAAACTTAACCAAGCTCAAGCGAGTAAGTTAAGAGATGCTATAAGTTCCTGTCAATTGTTGGATCCGGGTTTTCGGGGTCCCCAATATACGTGGACGAATTGTAGGAAAGGGACAGCCAATATCCGGGAACGTATTGATAGAGCATGGTGTAATATACAATGGCATCATATGTTTGAAAGGGCCTATGTGAAACACTTGACTCGCACAACCTCGGATCATCACCCGGTGTGCCCGGACGGTTTGTCGGGACATCGAAAACCCAATTTTAATGGCTTTCGGTACTTGGAAGCATGGCATGGTCATCCGGAATTCAGCAAGGCAGTGGAAGATTGCTGGGATCGGGAAGGCCGGGGTTTGGAGGCGGTCATGCAGAATTTTAAGCATAAGATTACGAAATGGAATGGTGAAATTTTTGGGAACATTTTTGTAAGAAAAAAGAGATGCTTGGCGCGGTTGAGGGGAATTCAGTCCTGCTTGAACTTGAAACCTACTCGTTCGTTAGAGAAACTTGAGCAGAAACTTATGGGGGAGTTGAACGATATTTTTACCCAGGAAGAAGTGTATTGGAAGCGGAAGGCAAGAGTGAAATGGATCTGTCGGGGGGAGCGTAATACACGATACTTTCATGCCAGTGTAGTTGCAAGGAGACGGCGCAACCATATAGGGCAGTTGAAAACAGAGGATGGTCAATGGTGTATGGTTGAGGAAATTCCGGAAAATCAAGCACTCTCATTCTATCGCAGTGTGGATACTAGAGACCCTAGTGTAAGCTTCAATGCTCGGAATCGGGAGTTCCCACGTCCGAACAGAGGCGGTCTACGGTGGGTGAACAGAGATTTGGCCGATGGCGAGATCAAAAAGGCTATTTTCCAGTTGGGAGCCTCGAAGGCACCAGGGCAGGATGGTATACCGGCGAGCTTCTTTCAAAAACACTGGGCCCGGGTAGGGGAAGCCGTAATTCAGTTTGTGAGGGATGTCTTCTCCAAAGGGGTGGTTCCGGAGAGTATGAACAGATCCTTGATATGTCTCCTTCCAAAAGCGTCTCTCTGGAAACTATTGCTTCGGGCCGCCCGATCGTCTTAGTAATGTAGTGATTAAGGTGATTACTAAGGTTATTGCTAATCGTCTGAAGCCGGTTATTAGTGATTTAGTGGGAGTGGAGCAGACTAGTTTCATCCCGGGCAGACAGGCTTCGATAACATCGTTATTGCACATGAGATGATACAATCTCTTCATAGGAGGAAGGGTAAGTATGGAGCGATGTTGGTAAAAATAGACTTGGAGAAGGCTTACGACAGGGTTGATTGGGGATTCCTCCATGAGATTATGAAATCGGTTGGAGTAAGTGCCAAGCCGATTAGTGTTATCATGAGTTGCATAACATCGACCAGCCTTATCCGTACTGTGGAACGGGAGGCCTCTACGGGAGTTTAAGCCAGGGAGAGGGTTACGCCAGGGTGACCCCCTCTCCCCTTACTTGTTTGTGCTATGTATGGAGACCCTTGGGCATGGTATTTCGAGGGCTGTGGAAACAGGCGGCTGGAAACCTTGTGCAGCAGCGAAATCAGTGAAACCGTTATCTCATCTGTTTTTCGCCGATGATTTGCTGCTATTCGGCGAGGCCTCTGTTAATCAGCGCAAGTTATGATGGAGGTGCTACAGAAGTTTTGTAATGAATCCGGGCGGAAGGTGAGTAGCTCTAAGTCGCGGATTTGGTATTCTCCTAATACCCCATTAAGCATAAGGCGGAATATCGCCGATAATTTCGGGATAGCTTCCGCTAATAGCCTGGGAAAGTACTTGGGCATTCCTCTCTTTCATGGAAGAATCGGAACCAAGCACTTTCAGGATTTGATTGACAGAGTTAACGGTAAACTAGGAGGTGGCAACATAGATTGTTGTCACGGGCAGCTCGGTTACTTCTCATTCAGTCGGTAACTTCTTCAATTCCTAGTTACGTGATGAATGTGTGTAAGATCCCAAATCAAGTACTAGAGGGTTTGGAAAAAATTAATCGGGATTTCCTATGGGGTGATACTACTCTTAAGAGATCTACTCATGTCATATCTTGGGATCGAGTATGCAAACCAAGGGAGAAGGGTGGGCCCGGGGCTACGCGAGTTGCGGGATACGAATTGGGTACTACTTGCGAAGCTAGCCCGGAGAGTTATTACACAAAATGAATCCTTGTGGTCAAGGGTGTTACGGCAGAAATATAAGGTGAGTGACGGGGGACTTAGGGACTCCACCAAGACCGGGAGTTCCTTCATATGGAGGAGTATAAGATATGGGTATGAACTATTAGAAAAGGGTATTTGTCTTGGGAGAGGGTCGCGCCTGCTGCCCAAGTGCGATGGACACCATCGCCGAAAGGGGTTTTTACGACCAGCTCGGCTTATGACCTCTTAAGTTCAGCAGATACGGGGGTTGAAGATAAGTTCTGGACACAGATTTGGAAGTTTGTTGGACCGGTAAGGAGTTCCTTTACTCTTTGGTTAACAGCACATGATAGGCTGAAAACTAGGAGTCTGTTGTGGTTAAGGAAGATTGTAAATTCACCATCCTGTGAAATTTGTGGTGCTTCGGAGGAGACAACACCGCATGCGGTACGCGATTGCGAGTTGTCCCGGAAGGTATGGGAAGGAGTACTACCCGGAATTTTTTGGTCGGAATTTTGGTCATATAATTGTCCGATGGAGTGGATCCAAGCCAATATCTCTCAAAGCTCAAGGTTAGGGTCCTATAAGATTTGGAAGTATCTCTTCCGGCAAGTGTTGCAGGAGAACCGGTTCTGGCGGAACCATACTTTATTTCAAGAAACGGTTTCACCCCCTAGTGTTGTTATTGTAAAGCAAGTTCTAACCAAAACGTTGGAGGTTGCTCTTCTTTTGAATAGGAGGAAGGGTTAGGTCTTTCTGTTTTTTGTGACCTTTGTATTTCTTTTGGCTACCTAATAGGTAGTGTGTACATCCTTTTATTATATAGCAATATATAATCCCAATTATATAAAAAAAAAAAAAACTTTTGATTGATGTATAAAATTCTTCTCTTCATGCTTCCGTTTTGATTCAAGATGTGGAGAAACTACATAAAGCTTTATGCCAACTTTTCCTTCAGGCAAAGTCGTGATCTTGCTGATAGGAAACCAGACTCTAAGTAGTCAACAGTATATTTTAATATGATATTGACTAAAAATAGTTGACATTAATTTTTGGGCAGTATATATGAAATTGGGCTAAAATTATTTAGACTTATAATTTAAGCTGAAGAATTGCTATTAGTCTAAAACTATTTGGGCTTAAGATTTGTACAAGAGATATGACATTGGGCAAAAATATGTGGGCTTACAAAGATTTGGGCATTAAGATAAAAATATTTGGGCTTAAGATTTGGGCAGAAAATGTGGCATTGGCTAATAAAATGTGGGCTAATAAATTGGGTAGGAGATATTTAATAGGATTAAAATTATTTGAGCTTTCGTATCACAAATAGATTTGGGCTAAAACTATTTGGAATTATGATTTGGAAGAAGTTATAATATTGGGCTAAACCATTTGGGCTTACAATTCCAGTAGGAGCTAAAAATATTTGGCATTTAGTTTTGGGTAAGAAGTATGATATTGGGCTAAAATAATTTGGGTTTAAGAAATATATGTGTGGATTTTGAGTAATTTTGTTAAAATTTATGTGAACAATGTTTCAATTCTTCTATTTTATATCACAAATTTATATATTTTTTTATAATTTTATTCTTAATCATTTTTATCTTTATTTTGAATTTTTTTTACTATCTTAAACCAATTTTAATCTTAGTACTAATTTTTTATTACTATTTTCTAAAAAGAAATGTATAATTGTAATTTTTTTTTCCTTTTTTACCTTTAATGCTTAATAACTTTCAAATTTTCTTTTTAAAATTTTATTTTATTAATTTATTAACTTTCAATTTTGAATATATATTATTATTAATCATTATTAAAAATACTATTTAAAATTCACATTAAACTATTAATTAAAATTTTAAAATCATCAGAAACCTAAACAAGTTACACACAAGACCAAATAAAATACTAAATATATAACCCGGTAGCTTGGGGGAATTGGTAAACGAACTCCTAATGCTTCCTCCAGGGCGGATGATTCGAGGTTTCGAATCCCCCTGTGGTGGTTAGCGCCATGTTAAAAGCTCTGGGCTAGGCCCTAACCATCGAGTAAGAGTTGAACTTTGCGAGCGCTCAGCAGGTCGAGTCCAGATTAGTCTCACCGAAAATGTGGGACACCGGGCCCCTAGTGGGTACAAAAAAAAAAAAAAAAAGTACTATATATAAAACCCAAAGAACATACCAAGATAAAAACCTCATATGTTTTTAACTCCAACCCAAATACATTACCAAAAACAAAGCCCAAATAAATTCAATTCAAACCTAAATCTCTTACCGATATTTTATTCAACTCAAACTTAAATCTCTTACCCCGAATATTTTATCAACAACTCAATACTCCAACTTAAAATTAAGCACAATAATTTCAAGGTTAACCCAATTATACTATCCAAATAGAGGATGAAAAACCAAAAGCATGTAAAAATGATTTTAAAAAAAAAAAAAAAAAAAAAAAAAAAACCAAAAGTGTGTAAAACCAATTGTACCCTTTAAAATGGCACATAATCATCAGAAACTTAGAATCATAGATATAATAGATATATATATATATATATATATATATATATATATATATATATATATTTATATATATATATATATATATATATATAAATTAATGGAGAAAATAGTGGGCCAAAGTATTTCCAGCCGAACCCATTGTTTTATTTTTCTTTCCTTTCCCACTTTTACCACAAGAATACAAAATCCAACAAATCATTTCAGCCCCTTGTTTAAACAGGAAAAAAAGAGTTCATTGTAACGGCTGCACTACGCGGTCATCATCATCACCATAGAGCGTAATAAATTAATTAAATACTTTTTTATTTATAACACTAGCTGTTCTAAATGGATACTTACCAAAAAAAAAAAAATATATATATATATATATATTCTAAATGATATAAATTATAGAAGACATAAATATATATGATTAATCTTCGTTTGAGTCGAGAAGATAAATTTTAATTTTAAGTTTTTATAGATACGTATATGTCTATAGATACATACATATATGAGAGACATCGAAATGCAGAAAAGTCCATGTAGACTGAAGGATTTGAGGTGGATGTCACACGACGGGCCGAATGGGTCTCGAATAGGCTCTAACTGGCATCGATCAACGATTACAAGTACCATGCAGATAGTATGATCTCCGACATCAAAAGATACCACAATAAAAAGAATTAAATGCATCTAACCCGATAGATATTATTGAAGCCACCAATTCAGACTGTCGGACAAGATACACAATCTATGTGTAATTCCCCCGTTGGCCAATAATCCAAATATAATGGTAACTCACACACCACACATACACATGAAAGCCAAATATCACAAATTATTATAAGTGTTATGTTACTTTCTCCAAAGAGAATCAAAAGGATATCCTTCCTTCCTTGGTTCCTTGGGAATCTTTTAGATTCAATTACTAACTTAATTATATATCTGTAGAGCCAACGCCAAGAACACAACACAACACTTGGCCTTCTTTACAAGATACACAAGAAAAAGTGGGGCCCCTCATCTTAAGTGGTAGAATTGGAGAACATTCATTCTCCGCAATACATATAATTTCAATTCTACAACCTCACATACATAAACTAGGAAACCTCCCAACTATCTCATCTACACTGAAGCATTTTATTTTAAAAATATATATATTAATAAAAAGTAATGTGGAATATTTTGATTGGTTTATTGCAATTGAGAGTCAATTAATTAGACATTATTTCCTCTTTAAATAGCCACCACATTCTACCAACTGTCAACTAAACCTTTATTCTCCAAATTCCTCCCTCTTTCTCCTAATTAATATAAGTATTAACATAAACAGATATTCCTGTCTTTTTCATTATTAATTAAAATCCTTTTTTTATCATCAACAACGAATAAAGGCAAAAAAATATTCTTCAAATTAAGTTGAAAAATCTCCATTCTTCTAGTTCCTTCAAGAACATACACTTCCTCCTATGTCCTCTCTCTTATATAAAAAGGACATTTAAACGGTACATCAGTAACTTATATATCAATTCCCAATACATACACACATACATACATATACATATATATATATATAGAGAGAGAAGAGAGAGATATTTTCTTCTTGGTGTGATAAATAAATTAATGGCGAAAGCACGTTCAGTAGGAGTTGGGATGGATTATTCTGCCACAAGCAAATCAGCACTTAAATGGGCTACAGATAATCTGATTGAAGAAGGAGATCTTCTCGTTATTATCCATGCCGTTTCCCCTAAAGCTGAAACCACTAATAAGCAGCTCTTTGAAGATACCGGATCCCGTACGTATACATACATATATATCATATATATATATATATATATATATATATATATATATATACACCTTCTCTTGATTCATTATAATTTCAATATCTTTTTTTTTTTCAGCTTTGATACCGTTGGAGGAATTTAGAGACATAAATTATGTCTCTAAGCACTATGGACTCAGCCCTGATCCTGAAGTTCTTGATTTGCTGGACAACGTTTCCAGGTCCAAAAAGGTATATATATATATATATATATATATATATTTATTTATTTATATGTATGTATAAATGGTTAATTTATGTATGTATAATTCATTTATTTCATGATTTTTCCCTTTTTTTTTTTTTTTTTTTTTTTTTTGTGTCTTGGGAAAAGGTTAAGGTGGTGGCGAAGGTGTACTGGGGAGATCCAAGAGAGAAGCTGTGTGAAGCTGTTGATCATCTAAAGCTTAATTCACTCGTTGTTGGAAGCCGAGGTTTAGGTGTCATCAAAAGGTATTCCACCAAAATCCATACACTACTCTTTTTTTATATATATATATATATATATATATAATTATTTTATAGTCGAATACAGTCGATTTTAATATGTTTGGAATTTATGTGGACCTGAATAATGAATGATTGCATTGGCTATAACATTTCTTTTGATTAATTAAAAATATTAAAGATAAGCATTTTTATATATTTATTATTTGGACAAATTAAAGTTAGATACGAATGTTTTATCCTATTAAATGAATTGCATGCATTTGAAGTATGTAAAATGACAATTATACCCATGATTTGGTAAAAGAATTTGAGGACTTACGTACTCCAGTCCCCGCTCTACAACGCATTTTTATTGTTGATCAATCAATTTTATAGTAAAAAAAACTCTTCAATAATATAAATAAATAATTGTTTGGGGGAAAAACCAAATGCATGCAGTCCCACCGTACCGGTTGAATAATTGGAAATGCCAACTCCCGCTGGGGTCTTATCTTCATTCTTTTTTATGATAAAGTTTAGATTACTTTATATATATAATTTGTTCAAAATTTTATGTGTTTTCTTTTTGAATGTTAATCAATGGTTGATATTGATTGAGTTGAAACTCACAAAAAAAAAAAAAGAATAAATTTTAATATATATCAATTATGTATGATTAGGAATAAAATTTTATTATCATATTAATATAGAGTATATGTATAAAATTTATAAAAAATATAATATATAATAACTAATATTGTTTAAAATGTATGCTATTATTCGTTAGACATGCATGAATTAGTTTATGAATTTGGGAGGGAAAAAAATTATTATTAAATTTTTTAAAAAAAATACGAGAATTTATGGTAGAAGAAGTATTCGTTATAATATAGAAAATAATAATAATAATAATAATAATAATAATATTCAGAATGCTGTACAAGATTCATAATTGATCTTTTATATATATATATATATATATTATTAGAGACTATAATTTGAATTTTGTTATTGGTTGAATAAAAAAGTTTGTAATGTGATTTATTTGATAAAAAATTATTCTTAAGAGTAAAATTCGGGGTTTGTGGTAGAAGTGGAAGCTCCGCTTCCATGGTAAAAAAAAAAAAAAAAAAAAATATATATATATATATATATAGATATATATATATAAGTGTATTTTAAGGTTTTTATTGATGAAAATTTTGGAATTTTTTGTAAAATTTTGATTATGGTAGGTTTGGGGAAAAAATTTTAAGGTTTTTCTTTTAATTTACGATTTTTTAGTAATTTTGTAATATATATGTATATATATACACATATGTGTACGTATAACAAGGTTGTATGAAATTTAAACATGATGTGCAGGGTGTTACTTGGAAGTGTAAGCAACTACGTGGTGCAAAATGCAACGTGTCCAGTTACAGTTGTCAAAGGCTCCAAGCAGTCGTAGGTTGCCTGTTTTCTTTTGACATTTCTCCAAGTCGATTTCTCCTCTTAGAAAACTTGGAAAACCTTAAAACATGTGTGCTGATTTCGTTTGCGTTGTATAGATTATTATTATTATTATTTCTTTTAATTTTATTTTTATGGATTGTGCCTTAGTTTTCTGGCAAGAACGAGTGGCTGTGGTTTTTTTTTATAATTTTTTTTTTAAATTTTTAAATATTTATGTTTGAGACTATTTATGAGATTATTTATGGCTCTTTTTTACTATTTAATTGACACAAATTATACATTAAATAGACAGGTTTAGAAAATTCATCTAAGAGTCCACCATTTTACAAGTTCATATATGCTCTGCTGCACTCACTCACCTCTTAGTAATACAAAACTCATAATTAATAATAATCACTAAACTTGAAATTCCAAAATACTGACCTAATAATAATAATAATAAAGCAAACTTCTCCAACTTTTCAATGCTTAGAAATTTAGCACACACCATTGGTCTTCTTCCTATCTGCAACAAATTTTTTCCAGTGTGCAGTAATTTCCATTTGCACCTCACGAGCAGTTTTCTTCCCGGAAGAACCTTCTCCATTCTCCGTCAACTTGGCTGTAACTCTAGCTGGAAGACTGTCCAGTTCATGTAACACTTTTTGGATATCATTGACGAGGCGCTCCGCCAATGTCCTCGAGAAATCTTCCCTTACCACAACACGGAGGACAGTTATGTGCTCTGCATTTGGTGGCATGGTGTATGCCGGCACTATCCATCCAAATCGCCGGAGAAGATCTGAAACTTCGAACTCACTGTGACGACTGTTGTCTTTAAAAGAGAATGCAACTAGCGGTACTCCAATTTCCTTTGATACAATATTGAATCTGCCTGTTTTTTCCAATCCTTCTTTAAGTACCATAGCATTTTCTTGACAATTCTCCATCACATTTCTATATCCCTGTAGATTGTGATCAATAGTAGTCCACACATTAAAAAATTTTAAAAATAACTATCATCATTAAATATATATTGTGTGTGTGTGTATATTGATTCTTTCATGAGCCTCACCTCAAATCCTAAACGAATGAGCTGATAGTACTGTGCAATTACTTGGCTAGAACCTGAAAGTTAAATTGTCATTCTAACAAGACTAAATACGTATGCAATAATAGGGTAATAACATGGATTTGAACTATGGAGGAAATGAAATGGACTGACCTTTGGAGAAGTTGAGAGTGAAAGTAGGTTGATCAGCACCAAGGTAGTTGATGTGGAAGATGAGTTCTTCAGGCAAGTCGTCCTTGCTCCTCCAGATGACCCAACCAATACCAGCATATACAAGCCCATACTTGTGGCCACTGACATTGATACTTTTTACCAGTGGCAACCTGAAATCCCATTGAATTTCTGGGTAAAGGAATGGTGCAATAAATCCACCACTTGCTGCATCCACATGAATTGGTGTATCCCAGCTGCCAAGAACATAAATATAAAGTTAATTAAATCATTAAAAATTTCCATCTTCTTGAAAAAAAAAAAAAAAAAAAAAAAAAAAAGAGTTCTAATCCAATCCAAGTGCTTACCCTGTCTCATTATTTTTCTCGATCAAGAGATCGTTCAAACGCTTCACATCTTCAAACTCTCCATTCAGGGTGGATCCTAAAATGGCTGCAACACAGATAGTGTTCTCATCCACCATTTCTACTGCCTTTTCTGGGTCCATAACATAGTATCCATCACTCAATTTCACTTCCTTGAGCTCCACTTCAAAGTACCTTGCAAATTTCTCCCAGCAAACCTGTGCAGGTATTCGAGTGAATTATGTATTCAGAATAATAACCGAGAAGAATCTCAAAACAAAATATGACCAGCACAATGTTAGGTGACATTTAATTTGATTCTGAAATTAAACATTTACCTGAACATTGGCACCAGTGACAATGTTAGGCTTGTCATGAGGTTTTCCCTGGGCTTTCATTTTGTTCTGCCACTTCCTTTTGAATGCCAATCCTGCAAGCATAATGGCTTCTGAGGAACCAACTGTTCCAACTCCAACAGCAGCCTCTCCATCTCCAAGTGGTGCATTGAAAAGATGTGCTATCATGTTTACACATCGGTTCTGCATATAATTTTGAACACTTATTAAGACATGATCCCATGTTCAATTTGTACAATAATGTAGTAAGAATAGACAAAATTGTTAGGAGTTTACAGTTAGTTTTCAGGTCATCCATTACTACTAACTCACAAAACTTATTATGATCATTATGTCCTTTTAACAAATTTGATGTAATTTTATTTTTGTGTCAAAAGTGAAAACCTGACTCAAAAGTAGTACTAGAAATTTCTCAACTGTAGTTGTCATCAGATGAATTATATTCCGCCCATCATATCGCAACATTCTTGCACCACTTAATCAATCCCACGGAAAATATCTCAAACCTTGTAATCATCAAAGTCAACATTCTCCCGTTGTTTGAGAGAATAAAGTCAATCTCTGGTCTGCAAGAGCGAACAAGACAAAGGAAACACGGACATGTGTACTTACTGTCCGGAGTTTCCAGAATTTCCTTAGAAGAATTTTCAAAAGGGAAGGAATTTTCTATGGTAGACATATTTTTACCTTTCCCTTCTTTGATCTTATTTTTATCTTCCTCTCTGAAATTTGGCATTTCATTTCGCCCAAACTTTTTTAAAATCATAACTCAAATTTGTACCTATTAATTTAAAATTATCATTTTCTTTTTTATAATAAAATAGAATTGTGAAAATATTTGTACATCATGTCAACCAATCGACCTACGTTACAATAGACGTGCAGGAGTGGGAAACCAGGTTACCGCGAAGCAACCAATATCATTTTCTGATCAGCAAAAGTAATAATAATATAGTATCACTTTCGTGCACTCTAACAACTTTGTCTTTTTTTTCTCCCTTCCATATTAAGTACTTTTCTTTTTCTTTCCTTGAATCCAAAAAGACAAACGAATGCATTTACGATTTTTTTTTTCGTAGGGGGTATTGGGTGTGGTTCCAAATTATGAGAGAACATATTTAAATTAATCCACATTCACATTAATCTTCATTTGAATTAAATTAATCTAAATTTTATATAAGTTGAGATTCGAAACCTCAACTTCAATTTTAAAAAAAAATCTTTTAACCAACTCATCTACCTCTAGACTTGGGTTCATTTACAATTTTTTTTTAAATTTTGAGTAGAAAACGTCAAAGTAACGAATAGTAAATAATTAGGGAAAATGATTTTGAATGTATTCAGAGATTGGCTAGCTGAATTTTTTATTCTTCCAAGAAGTTTAGAAATAGTAGTAGTACAGAAGATAAGGAGCACTAAGTCCATACCTTCCTCTGGTAGAAAAAGTCCCCCGACCAATCAGGACCAAGTGGAACTAGCTTGAATTATTTCCCCACAAGTGTCAAAATACTTTTATAATAGAACGATGAAAGTGATTGAGTTGGCCCCAAATTTGGCCATATTTATGCAAACACCAACATTATGTTAGAACTACTCCTCAGTCAGTACTCCCTCAAATTTTTTATTTGTCAAGAAAAAAATCAAAGTTTTTTTGTGAAAATATTTTTTAATATATTTTTAAAATATATAATTTTTTATTATGAAAAGTCAAAAAATGAATTAAGTATTAAAGTGATGGAGGGAGCGTTACATGGTTCGCGGGCCTCCACTAACTCACGCTCTTTGCATTTTTTATTCGTAAACCGTCACTTCATCGGAAAATTTAAGGATCCTTTCCCCGATCTCTGAACTTTAATTAGGAGTATTCGTAAAATTTTCTACGAATCAGAGTTGAATGATTCATTTTTAATTAATTTCTGTAATAATTACCTAACGCTGCAAGCAAAATGCTAAGAATAATTAATTAATAAATTAATAAGAAATTAGAAAGCTTACTTGTAGCTCGGTAGTGACTGGATATTCATCCATGTCGACGTAGTTCTTGTTAATGCCGGCCATCATTAGCTTATCGCACTCCGGTTCCATCCACGTGGTGACGAAGGAAGCCAAATTAAGCCTTGGATTTCCGTCCAACATCAGTTCATCATTTATGATCTGAAATGCCGCTTCCTTTGGAATTGAATTTTCCCCCATCTTAAACCTGAAAAATTAAACAGATTATTATAATTAAGTATATATACATAATATATTATGATCTGGAAAAAAGTCCGGCGAGATTTTGTTTTTAATGCCGGAAATTAACTTGTGGCGGAAATGAAATTAGACAGGAAGATTAGAGAATTACCGGGGAAGGGCAGATCGGACATATCTGGAGGCGAAAGTGGAGTGGATGGAGATATCGGACTCCGATACCGTCTTGGAGAGAACCATGGTGATCAGGTTTTTGAGAGGTAGAAATTTATGGAAGAAGATGAATTAATTTAGTAAATAGGAATGCAGAAGAGTGAGGATCAAGGTTTGTATTTATAACACAATTCCGTGAACTTCGTCGGCTAAAATTAGGACCATTTTTTTTTTTTTTTTTTTTTTTTTTTTTTTTTTTAAATAATTTTTTACCTTTTGTTTTTATTACATGGATAAAGTATAATAAATTAATATATATATATATATATTTAAATTAGAAATATTATAATAATTGTCGTAGAAGATTTAAGTACAAAATGAACTCTTAATTAACCATTAATTTAACATTTACGTAAACATATTGATTAATTCAATGGCTTATTCTCATTGTTTTTAATATCTAATGATAAAAGTTATAACGATAAATTATATATCACTATTAATGAACAAGATTCCAACACAAAATTTTCTTAATATTATTACATAATTATTTGTCATGAGATTCGCCCTAGTTATCCCATATATATTATGATTTGTCAAGGCGAAACTAATGGCACGTTTGTCGGGGATTAATGAAAATTCCTGAAATGAAAATTATTACAGTAATAGTAAAAATTATTACAAGGAATCAAGTGAGTGCTGGCCGAGTGGTCAGCACCCACACTCCTAACCTTAAGGTTGAGAGTTCGACACCCACTCTCAATCTTAGTGCTGCCAACCCAATAATTATGCTGTTGGATCCGGATGTGAATTATTCGAATCAACTCAGACACCACACCATAAATAAATAAAAAAAAAATTTATTATAAGGAAGTTGCAGATATTTTATCATACAAGTGGGAAAAGGATGGTACCACTTGGTAGCTTCCTGTGGCACATGGAATTGTGATTTGTAAGGAACCAAACAGACCGTCCCCGGGTTCCGACTACTAGTCAACTTACGAGTTCTATTTCCTATTTAATTCGAGAGCAATAGGTAGGTCTAATAAGTCACCCGCCTTGAATCTTCCACTATTTTGTTTTTAACAATATTATTATTATTATTATTTAGCAACCTTTCACAACAAGTAACAGTCTCTATTCGTCCAATAATCCAAGTGGAAGAAATTTAATTTTTTATGTAAGATGTCGAGTTTAAATATTATCTATGAAGAGATAAGTGTAAAGAGAGGTTTGACGAGACTCGATTTCGGATTAGTTAAAGCCTGATGCGGCTACCGAACACAAAAGATTAACTTAAAAGAGTCTCCAATCTCTTTCGATGTAGGTGCTTTCTTATTTGAGATAAATAATTGACCTCTATATGAATTTGTTATGAATTCGAACTCATAATTAAGAATTGATATAAACAATTATGATGTTATATTTATCTAAAGTGTATTGTGAATGCTACAAAATGTCGAGAATTCAACACTCATTGTGACAATGAGCGTCATTTAAGAGGTAGAGTGAATCTTTCTCCCAAATAAGTAGTCGTGTGACTTCATATACTAAATGATTTTTTTTAAAAAAAATTATAAGCTTAAGGAATTTTGAAATTTAGATAGGAGAAATAATAAGAAAATATCAAATTGGAAAAATGCTAAATGCTAATATAAATAAAACTTAATATTAAATGATTAAAGAGTAATTTGGTAGCAAAATCATTGTAACCTATGTATGATTTAACTTTATATATATATATATATATATATATATATATATATATATGTAATTAATTTTCTTTAGTTTAATAGGTAATAATATTTGTAATTGTGATGTTTTTCTTAGGTTTTTTTTTTTTATATATATATATATATATATATATGTATATATATGGTAATAATGGCAAACAATTTTATCGGAGTTGTGCAATTAGTTAGTGAACTTTGGGCTTTAATATCATACCAATAATGGTAATATATACATTATGTTTATTTTTATGTTTATTTAAATTAACTTTCTAAATTATTATTATTATTTGTTGGCTATAAATTTAAATAAGATAAAAATTTTAAGACAAACTTTTTCTTTTTCTGACATATGAACTGATCTGCTTTTCTATGATGTGACTGGATATATTATTCATTATTTAAGATAAGCAATAATTAATTTCCCCTCAATCACATTTTGAGCTATTTTAATTTAATTTAATTTTTTTAAATAAGTGACTTTAAAATGAGATCAGAAATAAAATTTTTTTTAAAAAAATTCCAAAAAACGTATTTAAGGTGCTTTTTGCGGAAATTTCTATCGTTTTTAGCTTTATTTAACAAAAAAAAAAAAAATTATATGCATTTTTCTAAATCAATTTAAGTAAATATCAACTATCTCGAAATAATTGAATTGTGCATGTGCAAATCTTAAGTATTTTAACAAGTTCGCTATTATATATTTCCTTTTTTAATATATACTTATTTTATATATATTGTCATGATCCAAACTTGCAAGCTCGTGTTAGCTATTTGATGAGTATATAAACTCATTTTCATATATCATTACTGTGAACAATAAAATTTTTCTTTTCGATTATTATCATCTGTAAAATAAATAATCAAAAATATGAATCTCACAAGATAATATATATTTTGATGTTGGGCTCGAATCTTTATATTTCTCCGCCGATTCTTTTCGTCATGGATCCGAGGGCATTTTGGGCTTGTCTCGATCCAATGGATTTTGATTTCTTCCGAGGAGCATTTTGGGCTGGATCTCGGAATGAATTTGAACTTCGAGGGCCTTTGGGCTTGATCTCGAATGGATTTGACTTCTCGAGAGCCTTGGGGCTTGCTTGATCTCGAAGGGAGGATGGACGATCCCCGAAGGGAATCGTCGGAGTTTCTTTTCTTCTCTGCCACCACCGATTTTACTTCTGATTTCCACCTTTTATTTCCACCTCTTTAATGCTTCTCTTCGTCTCTATTTATAGATGAAGAGAGTGACAACCAATGACTATTAGTTTGCCATGTGTCACTCATCGCAGGAGTAAAATCTTTCAATATCTTCAATATTTATTTAAATATATAAATAAAATTTCGAGTGTCTACAAATTGCCCTCCGAAACTTGTTCAAGGTTAATTTGAAGAATTATTACGTGGACAAGTTTCAAAGTATTTTGTAAATATCAAATCGAAAGATTGTAACTATCATAACGATTCGATTCAATTTTGAATTTGACGGATAAATATAATATTTTTTTAAAAAAAAAAATAATGAGTCAATTTGACTCGAGTAGATAAATATTTTTCTTCCTTTTTTTTTTTTTTTTTTTTTCTTTCCTTTTTTTTTTTTTTTTTTTTCTCCCCTTTCTCCTTCTTTTTTTCTGTCTTCTTTTTTTTTTTTCTTATTTCACCTTATTATTTTTTTGTTCTAAACTTCCTACGTATCTCTTACCTTTTAGGAATCAAGTCTAACGTAGTTCAAGAATCATAAACATTTTATACTCGTGTCAAGGAGTCCGCTTTGATATATAGACATTTTATACTCGTGCGGAGTTTTCTTTGTAGACATTTTATACTCATATCAAGGAGTTTTCTTTGTATCAATATGGACAGTTTTCACTCGTGTCAAGGAGTTTTTGACAAGGTCGCAATACCAATGTTGATCTGCCCCTTGAGTTTGAATTTTTTTTTTGGATTTGAAGGTTGGATCGCTGGTCAATCTTTTCTTTTGATCTGAAAACCATTCCTTCTGCTCCATGATATTTGACGAAAAAGGGATGGGCAGTAAAGATCGTCCCACTGGGCGTGCCAAATTTGTGAACAATAAAGTTTTCTTTTCGATTATTATCATCTGCAAAATAAATAATCAAATATATAAATGTCACAAGATAATATATATTTTGATATTGGGCTCGAATCTTTGTATTTCTCCGCCGATTCTTTTCGTCGTGGATCCGAGGGCATTTTGGGCTTGTCTTGATCCAATAGATTTTGATTTCTTCCGAGGGGCGTTTTGGGCTGGATCTCGGAATGGATTTGAACTTTGAGGGCCTCTGGGCTTGATCTCGATCTATCTGTATTTGATTTGATTTCTCCGATGGTCTTTGAATTTGATCTCGGAATGAATTTGATTTCTCGAGAGCCTTGGAGCTTTTGTTTGATCTCGAAGGGAGGATGTACCAGGAACTATGGACGATCCCCCCAAGGGAGGAATCGTAGTAGGTTTTTTTCTTCTCTGCCACCAGAGATTTTACCTTTAATTTCCACCACTGATTTTCACCTCACTTGAATGCTTCTCAAGGTCTTTATTTATAGATGAAGAGAGTGACAACCAATGGCTATTTGTTTGTCATGTGTCACTCATCCAAACAACAAAATCTTTCAATATCTTCAATATTTATTTAAATATATAATTAAATTTTCGGTGTTTACAATTACATATTCACTTATTATTTCGATATGAGATGTGGTATCACATATACATTTCTTATATTTTAAAAGTTAAATTTTGGCAGCTGGCCAATGATTATAACTACTCATAAATGACTTTTCTTGATGTGGTATACAATTATACATACCACAAAACATATTTACCTATTTCAATTAGTAATGATAAAATATGTGAAAAAATAAAAAAACTTCAATTCTTTTAAAAAAAAAAAAAAAAATTTAGTTATGAGATTAATTTATTATTTGTTATAAATAGTTTAATAATAATATTTGTTTTAGTTCACTTTAAAAGTATTTCACGAGTTTAAAATACGTTATTGAGTAAAAAGTTTAGGAAATCACGAACCTCATGTCCTAAGCAACCTATTATTCAAATTATCTTTCCATTTCGTACCGGTAAACTTGCTTGTCAAGTTTATTGCATTAAGAATTAGTAGTAGATAATGCTTTAACTTTTAAATATATATATATATGTATATATATATATATATATAAAGAAAGAGTGGATTGACGTATATATTTTATTTATTGGGAGAACTGCGAGAAAATGGGAAAGAAGGAAGACGCTTTCACATTAATTGAACTAACCTTCTCAAGTGGGAAAATTAGGTCAATTGAATTTGTCAACACGGCAAGGTAAAGGAATCATCACTTTGTTAGGATTTGGAAACTTTCAAATATGCATTTTGTTTTTAAAGAATATTTAGGCACTACATGCCAAACTCATTGATTTCCTTAATACCTAATTAGTTTTAAATGAATTTATTTATTTATTTTTTAAATTATTAATGTATTAATTTTTTCTCGAATTTGTGATATATTAATTTATAAGTGAGACTATTATTGATTGAATTATGTATTCTTAACTTGAATGAATTGATTTCAATTGATAAATTTAATTTATTATTAAGAAAATTGTTGTGATATATAAATTAAAGGGTACACTATTTCAAGTAGCACTTCAATTATCTTGATATATAAGTTTGGCAGCTAAATTTATTTTCGTACATAAGTTACAATGAAACCGCAAACTACCTTTTCGTACATTTTGGCCGTTTGTTAAAAAAAAAATCGCCAATAAACCTTAAAAATCCTAATTATTTTCTCTTCATTCTTCTTTCATAATTAAAATTCTTTAATTAACTAAACAAGATAAACTGTTAAGTTTTTTAAATTTTTTGACAGAATCTATTAATAAGAACTTTATTTTTATCTAATAAAAAAAGTTTGAAACTTTAAAAGTTAAAAAAATATATTTTGGGACTGAACTTGCTAAAAGTAAATTTGTATAGGACCAAACTCACCAATTAAAGAAAAAAATTAATAAATACATGGTAAATACAAATTTCTTTGTTTCTTTGTAAAATTAAATTAAAATTACAAAGCAAATAAATATTATATTTAACAAAGTATATTTATAAAATTTAATTTACAATATTTCTAACTCTATTGATATGTTGATTTGATCTATTGTGGATTCAAAGCCTTTTTTAGCTTGATCTCGAACGACTTAATTTCCAAAATACCTAATTATTTTTAAATGAATTCATTTTTCTTTAAATTATTAGGATATTTTTGTCTCCATCTTGTGATATATTAATTTATAAGTGAAGTTATTATTAATTGAGTTATGTTTTCTTAACTTGATAAATTTAATTTATGTTTAAGAAACTTTTTGTGTAAATAATATATAAATTAAAAGGTAAATTATTTCAATAACACTTCAATTATCTCCAAATCTAAGTTTGACACCTAAATTTATTTTCATACATTGAAAATTTTAAAACGTTCCACAAACCGCCCTTTCAGTCATTTACCGTTAGATTAAAAAAAAAAAACCCTTCTAGTGCCATTTTTTTTTTTTTTTTTTTTTTTAAAATTTCCATTAATCAATTTTTTTAAAATATTTTTTTATAAGGTTTGATTTTATAATTTTAAATAAAAATAAATTTTAAAAATCCTAATTATCCTAAATTTCAATATACATTATTATGTTTTTTTGAAAAGAAGGTAAAAGAGGACAAAAATAAAAAGTGAAGTCATTATATTGATGCATTCATCAATGCTTATATAGATTTGACAAGTAAAGCAATAATCCATTTATACAAATAATTGTGGAGTTGACTAGATTTTTTTTTTTATATTGTTACATTTTTTTTTTTTAATAATAATATATATCCTTTAAAAAAAGTATATATAAAAATTGATACGTAAAGAAAAAAAATAAATATACATTAATTTTCTAAGATTACAAACTAAAATAAGGAAAGAAGTATTATTTTTTAAAAAATAAGTAGAGAGAAATAACAATAAATATTAAATAATTAAGGTGTATTTCTTTACTAATTAGTGTAAAATAAAAAATAAATTAAAGTTTTATTTCTGTTAATAAATTTATTTTTTATGTAAAAAAATTAATAAAATTAATTATATATTAATTATTTTGATTTCTTTTTAAATTTTAAAATATTTATTGAATTTATTATCTCATATACTTTTAATATATATATATTTTTAAAAATATTAGTCACTTTGTATTTTTATAATATTTTAAATTTATATCCAATGTTAAATCTTAATATAATTATTAAAATAAAATACACTAAATAAAGAGTTTTTTTAATCTAGAATTTTTTTTCATATATTATTATTTTTCAACTTATTATTTTCTTATATTTTTTTAAAGCATTTTCGTCTGTCTTGAACTCTGTAACAAAAATAGTACAACTCAAAATTTTTAAAACCATAATAAAAAAAGGAATTTTTTTTTTAAATAAATAGAAAATTATTAATATTAAATGGATTAAAATTAAAAATTTTACACGGAAAGGAAAGCTTCTGTATGACTGAACTGTAAAATTTTCCATAAAATAAACTACTCGAGAAGAGTTGAGTAAGCAAAACCACTTTTACTCTAGATGTAACCAGCAACCGCAGCTAAAAAAAAACTTACTCCAACTTTCCCGAGCGAGTCTCTTGCGGCGTTGCGTTCGTCTCCGCCGTGGAGGGGCTTAGCTGGTGGTAACAGAGGCGGGAAATTCCCGGCGTTCCTCTCTCGGTGGATGCCTGAAATGAAGACTCGTTTATTGTTCAGTTTATTTCCCGCCAAATCCAGAGCTAAGCGATCTCTGTATCTAATTGCGGCTGCTGGAGCCGCCACTTTCACGTTTCGATCCCTAAATGGCGATAACCATGTCTTCTTACCCACGTCGTCCTATCAGGCTACTGACTTCCCTCACCTCTACGCAGTCGTTCGCTGTTCTCGCGCAGTGTTTACCGTACAGTTCGTCTCCTTGAATCTGTAATTTATATATTTGCTTTAACTGTTGGAATAGTATACCTCGTACTCTTATTTGATTGAATTTTAGTAGATTACTTGAATTGCGCCTAATTAGGTATGTCAAAATAAGTCCACATAATTTATTTAAATTAATAAATAAATCTAACTTCCTCTCCACATATATATTTATATATATATATATATATATATATCACATCAGTTTTCGAAATTTCTGTCTTCTGCAGATTGCTTTCAATGTGGCGGACTACAAATACTCCCTTCGCGGCATGTCTGCTGAATCTGATGAATACCGCAATGTGCTCTCTGAGGTTCTGATATTAGCATTTCATATAATTGTAAAACATTTTGCTAAATGTCTTTAATTGAACTTGAGATATTCTGACAATAAGTAGAGTTGGCTATTCTATTGGAAATGCAGTATTGATTCACTATTCACGTTAAATGAGAAAGTTACCGTAGTGTGCAAATGAATGAAATATTGAAAATGCAATTGGAAAACAATGTGTTTAGGAATTATATGCGTGATGCCTGGTTGTCAGCAGATTCCTGCAGATGCTCTGTGGAATAAATGAATGCCATTATCTAGTTTAATCTATTTACAATGCGGGCTAGAGGTAGTAGAGAAGGCTAGTTTTTAGATGTTTTCGTGTTTCTTCTTATTTGTGAAGGTTCACCCGTGAGAAATCAAATTGCTTAAAACTTCAGAAAAAATTCATCCTTGTTGTATACTGAACGTGCTCTGTATAATTTAGGTTCATTTACGGTCAGCAAAGAGAATGTTGAAATTATGTGAAGCCAATAGAGGATTTTATGTGAAAGCTGGTCAGTTTGCTGCAGCAGTAAGGCAAGTACCAAAGGAGTTCTCATCAACTCTTTCATCACTACAGGATCAGGTTTTAATGTTTGTCATCTTTGCCAAAGTTTTCATGCACTATATTGGCTGTATTGCAGTATTAATTTATTTAATAGCTTATGTCATAGTTGCATTATACTTTGAAACTCATTTGCATTATCGTCTAGACCGCTCCATACCCATTCAAAGCTATCAAAGAGTTGCTTATCAGCACTTTCGGTCGAGATCTATCAGAGATGTAAGTTAGAAATATACAGCTTCAGATGTCAATATTTGTCACTTCTTTTGAATTTCACCTCTTAATTTTTGCAGCTTTGAATTTTAATCAATAACAATTACAACCATGCTTTGCTTTGCATGTTTACTATATCTGCTTAAGAACACCCAGGGATCATTCTTGACAAGAACTGAACTCTAACAAGTCACATGTAATTTCTCATTTGCAATTTGTATAACTGACTAGCTGACCTAGGGTGGTTTCTTTCCTCATTTCCATAAAGGACATGTTCAAGTCCTTTTAACTGTTCTAAGTGTTTACTGTAGACATGATATGTGGTTAATTCTTAGTTTGAGAGTTAGCATGTAATTCACTGAGAGAATTTTATTAATATTGAAATGTGAATGTTAATACTAGTTTCTCACTATCTTGCGTAGTGAGAAGCTTTTGGTATAATTGTGTTCTTTTTGGGAAAAGCCATTGGGACATTGATTTATTCTCAAAAGCATATTTTGCATGATTTAGAACACATTGTCAATCCTAATCAAACCTAAAATTTGAAACCTACAAGAAATTACAACACAAATGCGCATTTTTGGAAGGATTATATATATATATATATATTGTCAACGGTTTTAGGTTCTTTGGTTTCCCTTGATTCTTCTCTCCTGGAAAAGATACTTTTCTTTAATATGTTTCTGCTGTTAATTTCTTGGATCTTGATGCTAGCTAGAATCTATGAGATTTGTCTTTGGCCAAATTCTTTGACCTGGAGGGCTGAGAGTTATCAATGGGCACTAATTTATTTTTAAATCCATCTTAGATTCATCTCATTTGATGAACAACCAATTGCTGCTGCTTCTATAGCTCAAGTACATCATGCTGTGTTGAAAGACCATAAGGAAGTGGCAGTAAAGGTTAGTTGTCATTGTTTTTTCTGCATTTTTTTTTTTATTATGCAATACTTTTGCCCAGGGTTAGCCAACTGCATTAAGCAGCCCCAAGGAATGTGTATATATATGCAGGATTTTTTCCCCTTTCCCTTCTTTTCTTGCTCCCACCTTTCCTTTTCCCTGTCTCTATCAAAAAATTTAAGTATGATTTCTCCAATTTCACATATCTATCACTGATTCTAGGTTCAATTGAAACTCCAAAGTAAGGATATATTTGGTCCAATTGATTGGCACTTTTAACTAGGAAAATTAGTATTCATTTGAAGATCGTTTCTAATTTAGTGCCTTATAGTATCATGTATCTTACTCTTTATTCCTCCCTTGGAATTTTGATTATATAAGTTGGTCCGTGATAGTGATTTTTTTGACTCTTGCTTTCAATATCCTGATGCAGGTACAGTATCCAGGTTTGGAGGATCAGATGAAGTTTGACCTTGCAACCATGTCTTTGATTTCCAATACTATTGCATGGGTATGCATTATGCAGTTGTTGCCTCAAGTAATAATTTTAGCCTGTTTTTTGTTAACTATTTGATGATTTTTGCTTGCTCAAGGTAACAGGGTACTGTTCCCTCAACAAACACCTCCACACCCCCCCCCCCCCCCCCCCCAAAAATAAAAAATAAAAAATAAAAACCTTAAGGTACCTGGAAGTCTTCTCTATATCTTTTTCTAGTTTTGAGGAGGGCTTTGCTTCTTCTTAGGTTGCACAAATGGTTATTAGTTAAGAATTCTGATTGATCTACAAGCTTGAGGGGTGCTATTTCTCATTTACACATCTGATGATAAAGTAAACTGGAACCTTTCTTTTTTTAGCCTGTTTAAAGGCTAATGCTAGTGTAAACTAAAATTTGCATTCAAGTAGATTTTATGCATAAAACTTTCAATTTTGGATAGAGGGAAGAAAACTTGAATAGCTTCAATAGTAGATTCGAGTTTGATATTCTTCATTGAATTTGTTTATTGTGGAAACTCTGGATAAGCCATGTTGGGTTGGGATGATTGAGGAAAGATTATATATTTTGATCCTGAGGATAGCACAGAACACCAAAGCATGCAGTTTTCTCCCCAAACACCACCTAAAAAGGGGAACCCCTCCTCCTTTGGGAAAAAAGTTTTTATGGTATCAACTTATGAGGTTTTATTAGAAAGAGATTTATTTGTATAAGGTGGTGTAAGCTTATAAAAAATCAATTTTAAAAAAAAAATTATTGCAGCTTTATCTGTGCATTTTTATTTTTATTTTTACCTTTGAATTGGTTTGCATTCATCTTCTCTTATGTTTACCTATTCTTTAACTGTTCTTTTCTTCTGCTGTAGTTTTTTCCTGAATACAGATTTGGGTGGTTAGTCTCAGAATTTGCGAAGTCTATTTCTTCTGAACTGGGTACGTTATCTCTAATTGTTGAGAATTTAGATATTCACATGCTCCACAGTTCATTTGTTGTCTCATAGATTCGTAATCATGTGCTTGTTGTCTGCTAAATGCTAAATACCTTTTGCCACTAATGTCTAGCATTTTTGGTTTTGCCTTCCTGCATCTAGTAATTTTACGGTTAAATTAAAATCAGAAAAATTTAATTCTAACTTATTCCTTGCCCTACTTTAAAAAAAAAAAAATAAAAAAGTTGGCATCCTGCTTTGATCCCCTGTATTTTGGAACAGACCACGTTAAGAAGGGGATATGCTTTATATATGGTGATAACGATTTAGGATTTGAATATGGAGTTATGGTAGCAACCTTAGGTTGAGTTTTAATAATCACATCTGTCTGTCCATGAGGCAAGGCAGGAGAAAGGGGGAAGGGAATGGCTAATTTCGTGAAATAGGATAATATCTATATCATTGCTTCCTACTGAAACTAAAATTTGCAACTTAACGTGTAACAAAGTTGTTCAGCAGCCATATCTGGTTTTTCTGCAGATTTCATTCAGGAGGCCAAAAACTCGCAAAGAGTTGCTACAAACTTCCGTAACAGCAGAAAAGTCAGGATACCTAATGTTTTTTGGGTATGATATTGAAGTTGATCATATTATTCCAAGCTTTCTGCTTCTTTGTTTTGTAGTCTCTTTTATATTGTTGAGTGTAATATATGATGTTTATTTGCATTTCAAAGCTGATACTTTTATGAATTTCTGTAGGATCTCACAACCACCCAGATATTGACTATGGAATTTTGTAAAGGACAAAAGGTATAACTCTTAGCTTGTCTCTATAACATAAAATGTGCACGGACTATTTTGAGTTTGGAGTTCCTTGGCATTCCAAAATTAATTTTCCATTATACTTGTTTTACCTATCAGGTGTTATTTGTGTTTGAGATGTCATCAATATTTTCTTATTTGTGGTTGCTTAAAATAGAACAGGTTTAGCTCATATTTAGTATCAGAAGGATTAAGCTTGCAGGACAGATGTAGGCACATTATTGATATAAATAGACAGATCGGTTGCATCTAATTATTTGCAGATGTGTTTTTCTGCTTCCTGTCCTTAATTTCTTTCTTCCTTCATTCTGCAAAAATGTTGAATATGAACTGACAGGAAACCACCACACCTTATGATGATTAATTAATTCCCATTTGTTCTAGTTAATGGTGACTTTTTGATGTATTCTTACTAACAGGAAACTCCTTAGCTTTCAGGTTGACGACTTAAAGTTTCTCAATCAAGTAGGGATAAGTCCAATCAAGGTTCGTTTGTGAATTTACATGAAACTTTGAAAGTTTCATGGTCTCTTTATCTTTGCTGGTGTAAATGATGGTTTATCCTGATACTTCTGGGGGATTTATAATTTGCTGTGCTACATAGCAAATTACAAGTACTATAATTTTGGATTATCAGGAAATGGGTTGACCATTAGACAATGTCCAACTCCAAACTTGTTTGGATCTGACGTTTATTTATATATTCTTGTCCTGTTCTTTTGGATTTCATTTTTAGGTTGCACAAGCCTTATCAGAAGTTGTTGCAGAAATGGTATTCGTCCATGGTTTTTTGCATGTAGATTTGCATCCTGGTAATATACTAGTTTCTTCAGAAGGACAGAATGACTTTTCTTTAGGTATGCAGTTTCTGTTAAGAATTAAAACGTAAACAGCCTTTTCATTTTCCCCCCAAGTGGCATGCCAAAGATGTTTATTGTGTTATATTCACGCAGTTCTTCTGGATTTTGGGATCTGTAAAGAATTGAATGAAGTTTTTAGGCTGAACTATTGCAAACTATGGAAGGCCCTAACATTCATGGACTCGAGAAACATTAAACTGTTTTCCGATGAGATGGGTGTTGGGAAGTATTATAGATTCTTCCCGGTAATTTTTATGGGAAGAACAATAAACAGGTAACTTTCTGTTGCCTATTTTCTGTTCAGAAAAAGAATTGGTCCCAGTGATTTGCTTATTGATTTTTATGGTATTTTAGCCAGAAGTTGGTTCTGACGATAACTTGGAAATGACCATTGGCATGGATATATTCTCATAGAATTATCAGAACTCGTTTATTGAGGTTAGACAAGATTAGACATGAGCCTGAGACTTTTCACCAAAAAATTCTCTCCTAGGACTAGTGTACCATTTATAACTTCAGCTCAAGATTCTAGGTGCCTTTCTCAGATATTTGGTTCATTTTTATGATTCTAATGTGGTATGTATTTCAATTACTTCAATTGCTGAATGTTCTATTTGATCTCTTATGCCAAAATTTTGGGTGTATTAACATTATTGCATGCTTACTGAAACTTTGCATGGAAAAATTTTCAACGATCCCTCCTCCTCTTCATAATAATAATTATTATTAAATACTAAAATGGAACCTTTTACTAGGAAATTAGTACATGGTATTTTATGAAATTTTTGAAAGCTTACACTGAGACCCCTGCAGAAGACCCTAATTGTTTCTAAGCAAGTGTGCTGGAAATAATAGAAGATTTAGGAAACCAGCCATTTATCATGTGGATATCAGACCTATGGTACAATTTTTTTTTTTTTTTTTTTCTTTTCAAGATTTGATACATTATGTTTATCAATAGAGTATGCTTCCAATCCGCTTAGCAGTGTTGCCATTTTGTTGATCTTATAATCCACAATAGAGCATCAGACTTGTCTTTCTTCTTTTGAGGATTATTGACCTCATCATCTCACGAGTACAAAAATTTTACAGTAAAACAGCAATTGGGAAAGAAATGTCGGCTGAAGAGAAGAATAATCTAAGGCAGGAAATAAAATCTCTCAAAATGGACTTATCCACAATAATGGAGTCTCTTCCAGCGGATTTTCTGACAGTACTACGTACAGAGTAAGTATTCTGCCTCCAGACACCTGCAATTTTATCTTTGCTATTTATGGGCGCTTAATTTTGTACTGGAAAGATGGGCACTTTTTATCCACTTTCTTTCCTGCAGCGGGCTACTTGTGTCTTTAGTCAGCAAGTTGGGTGCTCCAAGAAAGGTCCGGATACGATCTTATGCTAAATATGCATTACGTGGTATTTCCACAAAGACAACATCTGGTAATTGATCATTGCAATGATTTTCTTCTCTCTCTCTCTCTCTCTCTGGAGTTATGTCTGGACTTTTGAAAAGAAAGACCTGTTCTGGACATTTATGCACCATGAAATATACAGCATTAGCTAATTGTCTTAACTAATTTTTTCATCTTCAGCAGACAGCATTTCAGCATTAGAAATATCCTATGTCTAAACGTTCGTTTCCACTGTGGTTTCAGATTCTGCAATAAAATCGGTCTTCTCTAGATTTGAAGCAGGCATTCAAAGCATTCAAGTTAGGCTGTTATTTGGTACGTTTCTCTTTGCACACGGTTTTAGGCTGCAATAATATTATTATTGAGACACGGCATAATGTGAGAATCGCTTTTTTTTCTCATTTTACAGATATATTGGAGCTGATTGCTTTAATACAGAACTTTGGACATTCGTTTAGTATAAAGTTCAACAAGCTACTGAATTCAGCTGGCTGTAGGGGCAGGAACTTTTTACTCCAAATCTTGTAGTTTATTTTTTGATGTTTTACTTGACTTTCAAAAACTAGATCCCTTTTAAGCGCATAATATTTGTTTTCAAGAAATCAATTTTGTTTAATACAAAATTTTAATCACACTAAAAATCTTAAGAGGAAATCACTGTTTTTAAAAATTTATCATACATGATATAATTCACCTGAAGCAATAATAATAATAAAAATAAAGAGTTGTAATCAAAATATATTTAAAGAAAGATAGTTTTGATTTTAAAAAAAGGACAAGAAACAGGTAAGAGGGAAACGGTACAAGAAACAGATAAAGAGGGGAACGGTAGAAGATGGGTATCAATGAACATGGCAGATCGATTCATCGCAATCCTGATAGTTTAGCCGTGGGCTCGCTGCCAAACAAGGTGCAGAAAACAGAGCTCCTGCCAAGTGATTTGACGAATTTGATTTATGGAGTAGTCCTGTGAATTGAATTTCATTTGCAGAAAATGAGTGTAAGCGATTTTATTCAAATGAGCAAAAACAAAGACGAAAAAAAAAGGAATCAGGCTCCTCCCAACTAGCATCACTCAATTTATATATATTCCCCCTATAATAATCATTTTTCTAAACGACCTTTTTTCCAAATAAAATCTTCAAATGTTTAGAAGAAAATTTAACTACAAAAATAAAAATAAAATAAAATAAAATTTGATCATTTTAAATTCATATAGATATAAATTAATTTTTTTTTCTTTTGCTCTATTAATTACCAAACTAATGAGTGTATGGGGTAACAACAAACGATAGAGAAAGATGATAGTAAAGAGTTTCAAAAAAAGTGGGGAAAAAAGTTTCAAAGATAAAAATAGTCAAAATATGTTTATAATAATCAAAGTAAGGAGTGAAGATAAAATTCTAGAGGGGATTTCAGCAAGTTATCCAGAGAAAATTTGAGAAAAATAATTAGCAGAAGTTTTTTTTTTTTGCTGAGGAATAGATTAATTAATAATACAAACACAACCAAACCAAACCAAACCAAACCAACCAACAATCCAGGAGAGCACCCCCAAACAACAATTATAATATTCCCCTAAAACTCTTTATTATTTTTCTTTCTCTCAGCAAAAATCCTCAAATGCCATTTGTCTTCTTCAACTTGTTCCCCACTATAAAGCCCTGGAATTACACAATATATTATATTATTAAAAAGAGTAAAGAACATTCAAGCATTCGCTCTGCTTTATCACAATGAATATGTTGTATCCATCATATCATTCATATCACATATATAAGAAGTTCAAGAAGTAGAAATGCAAATCATAAAAAATAAAAAAAAAAAAAAGGAAGAAGAAGAAGATAAAAAGACAAAAAAAGAGAAGAATAAATACATACACTTACGCTCTGCAAGAAAGTCTTGCTTTGAGATCATCTGCCACAGCATCTATGAACTCTTCAGTGTTCAAATACTTGTCTCTAGAGAGCCTATACAATAACAAGATTAAGGAGATGTTATATATCATATCACTTGACGAGAACAAAGTCCTCTTTTCTTTTTTTTTTCCTTGTCCATTTTTGTCCTGAGGGAGAAAATAGAACACTAGAAAACACCACTCACTGGGATCCATGGCTAATAAGTGCAAGATCCTTGGTCATCTTTCCAGATTCAACTGTACCAACACATGCTGCCTCCAGCTTCTCAGCAAAATCCAACAGTCTAGCATTATCATCCAACTTTGCCCTGATAACAAATATATATGTGAATTTCAAGGGACTTCAATCATCAAAAAGATGCATGCAAAACACAGTGACGTACTAATAGGGAATAATCCTTTTTTACCTGTGTGCAAGCCCTCTGGTCCAAGCAAAGATTGAGGCAATGCTGTTTGTGCTGGTTTCACCTCCTTTCTGGTGAACTCTGTAGTGGCGTGTAACAGTTCCATGGGCTGCTTCTGCCTCTATGGTCTTTCCATCAGGACAAACCTAAAATTGAAAACCAGAACCCATTAGAATACTGGATGAATGACAATTTAGGGTAGCAAGCACGGCCATTAAACATGTACGTATAAAAGTTTATGATGAGAAACAAAATGAGTAAAATTGCTAGAAGAAATGCTTTTAACAAAATGCAAGAGTGAAAAATAAATGGAAGTCAAACTAGAAAGACAATGGTACAAACAGAGAACAAACGTACCAGAACAGAAGTCATCAATCCAAGAGATCCAAACCCTAAAACCGTCAATCAAAGAAAAAAGTTAGAATGTAACCACTTGAATCGAGTGAAGTATCCAAAAGATGTATGCTTGACGCTACACATCATACCTTGTGCTAGGAAATCACTCTGAACATCACCATCATAATTCTTGCAAGCCCATACATAACCTCCTTCACTCTTTAGAGCATATGCAACCATGTCATCAATAAGACGGTGTTCATACCTGTACATTTCATTATATAAGACTTTGAACATGACAAGAACCAAATATAAACCATGAAATTATCTATTCACCATATTCCAGAAGCCTCAAACTTTGACTTCCAGCTAGCTTCATATACTTCTTGGAAAATGTCCTTGAACCTGAGAGCCAAAAGTTTAAAAAATAAGGGATTGGAGAAACATCAGAATTAATTCACAAAAATTCAAAAACTATTATCCAGGATATAAAGAGCAGAAGTCAAGAAACTAAGTTGCAGCACACCTTCCATCATATTTTTTAAGTATGGTATTCTTTGTGCTAAGATATAGTGGCCATTTCTTCTCATAGGCAGTATTCATTGAAGCCTCAGCAAAAGCACGAACAGACTGAATTTCACAATGAAGCAACCAAAAGCTCAGAAACAAATCAAAGTTCAAATTACAAAAGGAAGCCATCTTTTCATGAACCATACCTCATCAGTGTTGTACATGGACAGAGCTACTCCACCAGCCCCGGTAAAGTTGTAAACCTCATACTCTGTCTTTTCATTTGAACCCTCTGGTACTGCAAGTCAGAAAGTTTATTAGGTATCTCAGTAAGAATAAAAAAAAAAAAAAAATTAACACAAGAAGAAAACTTGATAATAAAATCAAAAAGCATTTAGCTTGAAGGATGACCAATAATCATCAATTACTAACGAAGGTACAGTCAATAAACAAGAATTACCAAACACCAGTTTCAGCTTCCCCGCTCCTTTGATAACTGCATCGGTTGCCCTGTATTGATCTCCAAAAGCGTGCCTTCCAATGCATATGGGTTTTGTCCAGCCTGGCGGAATAATCAATTAATATATAAGTCAAACCATCAAAAAATTAGAAAGAATGAAAACCTCAAGGAAGGAATTATAAGCACCTGGGACAAGGCGGGGAACATTTTTGCAGAGGATTGGTTCTCTGAAAACAGTACCTGTAGTAAAAGAAAATGTCATGGACTGTGGGCAATGCACAAATCCATGTGCAGCAATTGTCAGTAAGAAAATGATCAAATAGACTGACCATTCAGGATGTTCCTAATTGTTCCATTTGGACTCCTCCACATGGATTTCAAGTTGAACTCTGTCATGCGAGCCTCGTCTGTATAATAAGATAATACACTCCTCAGAATATATCATCCGTGATATCACTAAATAAAACAATAAATGGTTTTATATATCAAAGGTCAGCTTCCATACCAGGTGTTATGGTTGCACACTTAATTGCAACATTGTACCTAAATGTAAATCATACATCATACACATGAACAGAAGTTAGTTATAGGGCCCAAAGTATGAATATTTAATGCATGATTAGCAAATTGATACTCTAAGTGTATGAAGATAACAAAGACAAATGTTGTAATAAGTATGTGCATACTTCAAAGTAGCTTCAGCACTTTCAATTGTAACTTTATCATCAGTTGCATCACGATGTGGAAGGCCAAGGTCAAAGTACTTGATATCCAACTCAAGAAAGGGAAGGATGAGCTGCACGGTGTATTTAGCCATTAAGATGTCTTTACAATTTTACCACAATTATAATACATTAGGTAAGCTTGCTAATCTAAGTATTTGATAATGAAGAATATTACCTTGTCCTTGATCATTTTCCAAATAACTCTGGTCATTTCATCTCCTGCAAAATGTAAACTGAAAGGTAAGAAATAAATGTAGACATTTGCATGTACTGATGAATCAAGAAAAGAAAAGAGATCCAATAACATCATATCCACAGTCTGCTCCTAGACAATTAAGAAACTGTTCAAAATGCCTCTTCAAACTTTTCGTCATCGAAAGAGAACAATGTGACATGCTATCTAGAAAGTCAGAGATACGAACATTTATAAAATTTCATCAGATTTCATATTTTCAGTTAACAAAAAAAAAAAAGTCTTTGCGGCATATTATGATTTATTATTTTTACAGGGTAAACAAAAAGTGTAAAATCTTCCATCGCTTCATTAGTTCAGGAAAGCAAATCAAGAATATCCAGCACAGAATATCTTACTGGACCCACCAGCTTTCGACGAATGAAAATCGTGGATTAAACCAAAGAAAAAAAAAAAAAAACCATATTTTCAGTTCAGACAAACTAAGACCATATACGTAATCCATCGTCAAGAGAAGGATCCAATACAGCCATCGAGATTTAACAATAAAACAGATCCAATGAAAACCATCCAACCGCTCAAACAGATTCAAGAGCAAAACAACAATCCCATAAAATAACTAGAAGAAAGATCTAACCGTCCATCTCAACGATGGGGTTGGCAACTTTGATCTTGTCGGAAGCCATCTCTGGAATTCTTTTTCACCGTCTACAAATTGAACAAAACTAGAAGGATAGAAAACAACCAAGAAAAAGAAAAAAAAAATGAGTTTTTCAAATATAGATAGATAGATAAAAAGGAGAAACAAAAAGGAGATCGGATCAAGGATTACGCCGGCTAAGGAAGAACAGCGGTGCCGCCTGGGGAGTGATTAATGAGAGAAAACAAAACAAAAAAAATGGAGAATTTATAGAGTTGGTGAATGGGAAAAGAAATATCAATTCAAAGAAAACAGGGGTCTGACCCAGGGCCTAGTCTTACATAACAACTATTGGACGATAAAGTGCCTTTAATATTCAACTGAAATTACTTAAATACCCTCTCCAACCCTCAACATTCTTTCTTTCCATTCAAAAAAAAAAAAAAAAAAAAAAAAAACATTCTTTCTTTCTTTTTTTTAAAAAAAATTTATTTAGACGATTTTACATTTTCAGAAAATAAATTAAGCTTTCTTTTTTTTTTAAAAAAATAACTAATGATAATCAATAGTATTATACAATAGAATTATCAAAAAAATATTAATGTAAATAGATAATGAAAATTTAAAATTTAGATATTCTTAAAATTTAATTAAATAGATGAAAATGATAAATATTATAAGATTAACCATATTACTAAAGTTCAATTCCCGATTTAATGGTTTAAGAGTCTCTCCCTTACATCTTAACTAGTTTATTTTGTAACACATTCACTTATAACATGGAAGGTCATGAGTATTTTTTTTAACTGTCTATTTAATACTCACGGAGTAGAGCCTAATATTAATTTGTTTTTCCAATTAACTTATATTTTTTAAGTAGAATTTCAATAGCTATCTTAACATCTTTAATAAACACATTCTAGTTTTAAATAATAATACAATTTATAAGTACCATCGTTATTTAGTTTTTCTTTTTCTTTTTTTTTTTTAAATAACTAATTTTTATCTTGATAACAATTTTTTTTTAAGATAGTACATTTTATATAACTCAAAAAAAAAAAATTATAATTTTTTTTTTTTTGGATAAAATAAAATTTATAAATAATGAATATGACCTCCAGTCTGTCCTATAAGGCTTCTCCATCTATCTTTCTGTCCTATGCCAAAATTGTTTATTTCTCTGACTCAGATTTTACTACTACAGCTGCAAAAACCCACAAATCACATGATTGAAATAGAAGGCCAATCACCAGTCACATTCTCAAACTCTGTAACCGTTTTTATGCATGTAACAGGAAAGTAGATATATATACATAACACATATATATATATATATCTATAAATCATTTCAAGGAGATATTTTTCTCATTGGATAAGTAGTGGTGAGGTGGGTTGGGGAAGAAAAGGAAATAGATACTTTGGTTATAATTACCAAAGAAACAAAAAAAAAAGGAAGATACTTTGGTTATGATCTTGAGTGATATGATGATAATCACCAACCAACATCAACCTACCCTTCCTTATCCTTTTTGTTCTAGTGATAATTTCAACAACAAAAACCAAAAAGAAAAATATCCACACATCACTTTCGAAAGAGAATATTGTGCACAATGTGATATAATTTATCTTCCCCATTATGATAATGGACAAAATTTCTCTAGAAGTTTTCAACTTCAAGCATTTACAAATAATAAAAGCAGTTAGAGACAGACAGAGAGGGGCTTCCAGAGCTTTTGGCTTTTGCTTCATCATTTCATGATGAAATCTGTGGCAGGGACTCAGATTGGAGGGAGAGTTTTGTAAGGGAGAAGTACTTGTAGTACTAGCACCTCAAAATACTTCAAATTTCTTAAAAAAAGAATGAATCTTAAGCTAAATGTAATCAAGAACTGCAATAGCAAACCTACAACGTGGGAAATAGAATTGGAAATTTATTTGCCATAGGAAAATTTACAAAGCTTATATCATATGGTACTTCAAATCATTATGTACATATCAACACTAAGCTGGCAATAGAATTTCACTCAAAATGGAAACTCTATGTACAACAGTTTCTCCTCTAAATAAAATGTAAATGATGGAGTCATCCCTGATAACCTGTCTAGCTTCTTCTATCCTGGTTTTTTAAGCTGAGAGACATGCTTATCTAGAAAAGCCTGAGCTAGATTACTAAAACTCACACTAACTGCCCCAGCAGAAGCATACCTTTCAATGACATCCACCACTTCTGGCTTTAATATCTCTTCCTTGTTAGATTCATTGCAGAGGTAATACAGAGCCACAAGAGCATAATTCACCTGCAAAATTGAGGCGTTAGATACTTGCAGCAGGACATAGAACAGATAAAGTAGATGGATGAAAAGTTTGCAGCCACAACATATCTCAAGGCTTCCTCCTTTTCCGTTTCCCCCCACCCCTGGCTAAATTGTACAATTAGCACCACAAATGCAGCTCAAATCTACCAACTAAGAAATCATCAAGTCAATTGAAAAAGTTCCAAAGTTTTTTAATTACATTATAGATGGCTAACCTGAAATACCAATTATGACTTATGCAGCCAATGAGAAAATTCATTTATCATCACAGAAAACAAAGAGAAAAGATGGCAAGAAGCTGATAGTTTACTTCCTAGTGCTCTCTGAAAATATCATAGCAATAGGGAACTAGTAAAATTAAGTGTGGTAGTTAGGTAAGTTTTTTTCCTTCTAAGCAAGAGTCCATGAGTAACTCAATTTGGATATTTCAAGCCCTATATAACCCAATGAGAACAAGAAATTGGTGCATTTTTTTCTTACTATGTTTGTAACTGGACTGGATAGACATTGGATGATGAGAGGGATTCCACCAGAATGAGAAACGACTGCAACATTTGATGGGTCTGTTCAAATTGCAATAATATGCATCAGAATATACTATATGCCAAAGAGAGAAAAGTAATGTTGTTCATAAAAACAAAGTGTTTTGACAAGTTTCCCTCAGATTAACGTACCGGCACAAGAATTGCAGATTCCTCCAATACCAAACTCCACAAGTTTCTCATTGGGCTCAGTCATGCAATCCAGGAAAAGTTCCAAAACATTAAGCTACTCAAGGAATGAGAGAAACATTCACATTAGAAAATTAAAAACTAATCCAAAAACAACCTCAAGGGTCATGAAAGTACCTGACGCAAGAAGGTATAGTTGTATGGGTCATATGCAAAGTTAGCAAGATTTGCAACTATTTTTTCTTTTGTTTCTGTGGTAACGAGAATTCAGAGGTTAGTCTTACTGCTATAGCTTGCAATTTAAAGATTAATAAGTCCATGATTATTGCATAAGGCATCATTACCTTCATCAGTTGCATTCTGAAACTGGCTCACCAATTCCTACATAAAATGGTTAAGATTATAGTAGCTGTACTAGTGCTCAACTAAGAAAGAAATTTTCCAACACATTCCAAATCGATAAATGCTACAAATCACACCTGAAGATATTGCACTCTGGGAGTCCCATATTTTCCAGTGCGCTCTTCTTGCCTCCTACTATTTGTAAACATCTAAGCCGCAATATAAGGTTCAAAAATCAAGATTTGTTATGTGCATTAGGAAGGCGATCTACATCATGAAATGACAGCAAAAGGGAATAGAAGAAAATTTTCAGCAGTTTGATTCTTTTATACAACCAATTCCTAGAGAAACCTCCATTAATTGATTCACAAATTGGCGCTACCAAATGCTTTTAGACATGGACAAGCTCTAAATATTTTGGGTCTAAATTGTTTTCACTTTTCTGAACAAAGGCAAAAATCCCAAATGATTACTTATCACTCAGTAGAACAATACAGATTCAGGTATAAATTCATTGTTCCTGTTCCTATGTATGTAAATTAAATTTTCATAGGCACATATTATAGATAGATAAAGATTCCCTACTAGAAACCATTACACCCATGAAGTATAAGGCTAAGGTGAAATTCATAATATTAAAGCTAAAATTTAAGACAAGGAAGGCTTTTCTGCCAACCAGCATTGCTTTGATCTTCCCTGGGGTTTTTCCACGCTCATTATTTTCAACTCTAAGTGTAGTCTTTGAGGGCACCACAAACAGCATAATGTGATGATTCATTCTATCCACCCACTGATTTCGGCTTACAGAATTCAACCCAAGTTTCTGGAAGATTCCGGCAAACGATTCCTCATAGCTGCTCGGTAATTCAGATTCCGGGAAAAAAGAAAAAAGAAAAAAACTAAAACTAAAAGAACCATAAATTTTCACTTACAGAGATAGTATCGTCGATGATTCCGGCTTCCAGAAACGAAGGCTTTTTGACTTTCTTTGAGTGCGGTAGATCGTTGACACAGGAGACGGCGGCAATCGGAAAGCACTTGGTTGAGCACGGCGGTGGATGGGCCTAAACGCGATAGGCTTTTGTTTTTTACTTAATAATATTACTCTTTTTCGCCCAAAAAAAAAAAACAAAAACAAAAGGAAAGTTTTCAGTTAAGTCCTATAACTATTAAATTTCTTCAAATTAGTCTTAAATATTTCATTTTTCTTTTAATAATTTTTTTTTTTTGATTTTTTATCTTTTTTTTTTTTTGTTTTTTAATCTTAATTTGTTATCCAATCAAAATTGACTGTTGTATCCCTTACCTCTTGGCTTGTCAAGAGGTTAAGAGTTTAAGCTTCACTCGAAGTTCCACAGTTTGAGATATATTCGCAAGTGCGGGTATACCCGCACTGTTGGGCCTTCTTAGGTGGATTAGTCTAGGCCGAAAGGGCCTGAGATACCACCTCAAAAAATTGACTGTTGTAGAAATAAATCGAAATGATGAATTTGGTGAGTTTATATGTTAAATATCAAAGTTTTGCCTTTATTTTTTAAAAATAAAAAAATACTCGTGAATTGCATTTAGAAATTGAATTTAAAAACAATTCATAATAGATAATTATTTGATAAAAGATATTTTATTTTTTTTAATCAAAAGATACCCTTTTTTTTTAAAAATATATATATATATATATATATATAATATGATTTTTTTTTTGTCTATAACTAATTTAAACAATTAAGTATTTTTATAACTGAACTCAATTAAATGAATTAAAATATTTAAATAAATTACATTACACAATATTTTTGGCAACACAATGCATTAAAATAGATATTTAAGTGTTATAAAATTTTCCCTTGATATTTTTTCCTATTTTTTATTGTTTTTGTGTTTGAACTAAAATTAATTTACATCCTTTTATTAAAAATTAATAATAGTAATAAATATTTTTTTAAAAAAAATTTAAATAGAAAAATCTTGCAAAAGATATTTGTAATGAATAACGAATATATCAAAGTCATAAAGAAAAATATCTTAATCAATATATTGAAAACTTAATCCAATTTTATATTTTCTTATAGATTCTTTAAAGCGTGTGTATATATATATATATATATATATATAGGCATGCATTCTGCAGTTTCATCCCTCATAATTTTTATTGCAGTCATTTCTTTAAAAATTTATTTAGATTTTGTAAATATATGTTTCTATTATCTTATTGATAATTTTAAATTCTTTAACTGTTGTTTTGTATATTTTCTTATAAGGTAATAATGAACAATGTCTTTGGAAAAGTTGATTTGGGTAGCAATTCGAACGAAGAAATCAATTCGAAGAACAAAAAAACACGATATGGAAAGTCTTCAGAACAAGTTCAATATCTTGAAGAGTATGATTTTTTGTATATATATATATATATATGAATTGAAATTACGAATTCAATATTTGATGCAAACGTAATTCCCATAATTATAATTATATATGTTTCTGGTGCTTTAGGAGTTTCAAGAAATGCCCACTCCCCAGTAAAGAGCAATATCAAGAAATAAGTAAAGATATTGGACTTGAGATGAAGACAGTAAAATTTTGGTTTATCAATAAAAGACATCGAGCTAGTAAGGTAATTAATTTTTTTTTCTTTGTTTTCATTTCTAATATAATATTTCCATTCATATTATTCAATTATCATGTTTCTTTTTTTTTTTCTTTGAATATTTTTTAAATGGTAGTCCAATTAATGTGAATTTTTAATTACTTGAATATTTTGTATTATATTTTAGTTTGTGTGTTATAGTAATAGATTTTATTTTATTTATTTTATTTTTTATAAATATTTCTTTCAAATTAGTCGATCAAGATAACTCTAGAAAATATTTTTCATGATAATAGTTTAATTGACATGAATTCTTTTTTGGATACCTACATTTAGTTTGTTAAATATGAGGTATTGAGTTCTATTCATGTTAGAACAACCTTGTATTCATTTTCAATCGTGCGTTATATTTATTTCAAATTAGTTGAAGATATGTCTTTGTTTTTGAAGGTTAAGACAACGTTGAACACTGTGACTCCTCCTCCCATGATGGAGTTCAATAGTACACCTCCCTCACAGTCGCTACTACCACCGCCGTTGCCACCACCGGTGTTGTTGTCACTGTCGCGACCATCAATACGTGTACCATTAGTTTATTACCTTATTTGATTACTTTCATTTATCGTTTGTTAAGTATGAAGAATTGAATTTTATTCACATTAGAATAATCTTGTATTATATTTTTAATTGTACGTTATATTCTTTTCAAATTAATCGAAGATATGTCTTTATTTTTGAAGGTTAATTCAACATTGAACGCTGTGACTCCTCCTCCCATGATGGAGTTCAATAGTACACCTCCCTCACAGTCGCTACTACCACCGCCGTTGCCACCACCGGTGTTGTTGTCACTGTCGCGACCATCAATACGTGTACCATTAGTTTATTACCTTCATTTATAGTTTGTTAAATATGAAGAATTGAATTTTATTCATGTTAGAATAATCTTGTATTATATTTTTCAATTGTGCGTTATATTTTTTTCAAATAAGTCGAAGATATGTCTTTGTTTTTGAAGGTTAATTCAACATTGAACGTTGCGACTCCTCCTCCCATGATGGAATTCAATAGTACACCTCCCTCACAGTCGCTACTACAACCGCTGTTGCCACCACTAGTGTTGTTGTCACAGCCACCGCCATTAGTACGTGTACCATTAGTTTGTTGCATTATTTGATTACCTTAATTTAGTTTGTTAAATATGAAGAATTGAATTTTATTTACATTAGAACAATTTTGTATTACATTTTTAATTGTACGTTATATTTCTTTCAAATTAGTCAAAGATATGTCTTTGTTTTTGAAGGTTAAGACAACATTTAACGTTGTGACTCCTCCTCCCATTGTGGAGTTCAATCGTACACCTCCCTCACAGTCACCACTACCATCGCCGCTCACACCGCCATTGCCACCATCACTGCCGTTGTCACCACTGCCGTCATCATCAATACCAACAAGTCTTCCAATTGTTGTACCATTACGACCTAGTACTAATAATAATCATCATCATCATCATATTGATGAAAATGAAAGATCTCGAATGTTGGAAGGGGCAATATTTGATGCAAGCAGAGAACTATGGAAACTTCTAGATAAAAATGAGCCGTTATGGATCAAATCTTCTTCTTCCTCAACTGATGATGATGATGGAAACACTAGTTACATTCTTGATCATCATATCTACGACTATTTATACCCTAATAGAGGAGATGGGAAAAGAGAATCATCAAAAGAATCTACCATTGTTCTCATGCCACCGGATCAATTGTTCGAAATGTTTTCCCGATCCGGTTCAACTCTAATCACTTTCTCTTCTTCTTCATTTTTTTTTCTATTTTTAATTGGTTGCATGGTTGATTATAGAAATGGTTCTAAAACACGGATAAGAATAAGACATATGTTAGTTTAATTAATTTAAAAATAAATGTTGTTATTGACTCAATTGAAGATAATGACATTAATTTTTGTTTTGTAGTAAATTCAACTGTTTATTGATATAAAGTTTTATGTTTTTAATTTTTATTTTTATTTTATGATTTTGGCAGGAAAAATGGATGAATTTTTTTTCTACAATTGTTGTGGAATCATACCCATGTAAGATTACTAGCATACCAATTTTGACTGGTGCTTTGAATTTGGTAAGATAGTATTGCAATGGAGCCATTTTTTAATCGCTTTTTCAATTTTTAGTATTCAATTTTTAGTTGAAATTGGTATTTGTCACACAATATATATATATATATATATATATTATATATATATATCCATGACTAACTTGATTAGGTTAATTAATTGCGGATATATGCAAAGTATCATACGCTTTCTCCACTAGTGGAACCTAGAAAATATAGTTTTCTGCGGTATTGCAATCAAATAAACCCTAATACATGGTTAGTTGTAGACACTTCCTACGATTACTCCAACCCCTTCAAAAATGCTTCTTCGGAATTATCATGGAAGTTCCCATCAAGGTTGCAAGATTGAGAAGATCCCCGATCTTGAAAATTCATCAATGGTAAAATAATTAACTTCCTCTTTCTCTCTCTATATATATCTTCATGGTTTTTGCTAAATATATAAATATATAAATATATATACTTGAATTAGGTTACATGGGTAGAGCATGTCAAAGTAGAAGAAAATTACTTTAATAATGATGTTTTATTCGAAGACATTATTAAGAATGGAGAAGCATTTGGAGCAAAAAGATGGTTGGCTATTCTTCAAATGATGTGTGAGAGATTTTTATTTTGCAAGACACCAACGTCTATCATGCATAATCATAGACTTCAAAGAGGTACCTACGTACCGACTTAATTATATATATATATATATATATATATATATATATATATATATATATATATATAAAGACTTCACTTATTTATTATACATTTTTTTTTTGGTATAGATTATAGTATTAAACAAAGTGTGATGAATCTATCTCATAAAATGGTGAAGAACTTTTGTGAAATCTTAAGTGCACAAAAAAACAGAAGTTTATTTGTATCCAATTGATGAAAATGATGGTGATTACCAAATTTCATTACATCAAAATTGTGGCACAAATCATCATGAAGGCCAAATGATGTGTGTTTGTTCTTCTTTTCGGCTTCCAATTTACTATAAGGATCTCTTTCGTTATTTCAAAGATGAGAACACAAGATCTCAGGTATATATGCATTATACTTTGTATATCTATCTTGAAATATTAACACGACTTTGTTCATATATATAAAATATACCATTCATTGCAGTGGGATACTTTGTATGGTGAAAGTTTGCTTAGTAGTGCTGAATATAATATTGCAACTAGTGCTCATCATCCTGAAAATCGCATAACTTTCTTCAAGGTAATTTATTTTTGTTTAGTGTGTTGTGATTAATTTAATTATTAAGAGTACCTAATTAATAATTACTCATAATATATATATATATATATATATATATATATATTTGGTGTAAGCAGCCATTTTTAATGAAAGGAATCAGAAGGACAATACTTCAGGAGCGTTGTTTGGACAGATTGGGAGGTCTAATAATCTACAGTCCAATTAGTTCTGAGGTGATTATAAATGCAATTAATAGTGCGGATATCTTGATGCAACCAGTTCTACCATCCGGTTTGATTATCTCCGGTGACGGTCGTCAGTCAATTATAACCGTAGCTTTGCAGATCTTGGTTGCAGATATCCCTCCTGAAGAATTAAGCTCCGGAGACGTCAAGGACTACGCGCGGGCTTTCATGGACAAAACCGTTAGAAAAATTAAAGCAAACACCTTCACAAGATGATGATATGAATGGATCTCGTCTCAGTAATCCGAATAGTAGTAGTGGCTTTAAATGCAAACAAAATTTACCCTTTTACTATATAATAAACATGTTTTTCCGACTTTTTCTTGTATGGAATAAATTTCCAATTTCTTTATAAACGAATGCATATTAAGCTAAATGTAATAAAGAACTGCAATAGCAAACCTAGAATTGGAAATTTATTTGCCATACGAAAGTTTACAAAGCTCATATCATATGGTACTTTAAATGATTATGTACATATCAACTCTAAGCTGGCAATAGAAAATTTCATTCAAAATGGATATCCTTATACTCTTCACTGGGGTTTTCCCAAGCTCATTCTTTTGAACTCTAAAGTTTAGTTTTTGAGGGCACCACGAACGGCTTCCTTTGATGATTCATTTCTATCCCCACTGATTTTCGCTTACAGAGATAGTATCGTCATGATTCCGGCTTCCAGAGAAAACGAAGGCTTTTTTGACTTTCTATTCGTGTGCGGTTGATGGTTGACACAGGAGACGGCGGCAACCGGAAAGCACTGGTTGAGCACGGCGGTGGATGGGCCTAAACCCGATAGCCTCTTTATTGGAGTTTCAAGGATTATATTGGAATTGATAAGAAAGCTAATAATATTTTGGTTTCCTTTGATATTATTCAATTATCATGTGTTTTTTTTTTTTTTTAAAATGTTTAAAATATATATATATATATATATATATATATATATATATATATATATATATATATATATATATGATTCTAAGTTTCCTATGACACATAAGTTGTAATTTTTTGCCCATTGGAAAGGGTACAATTGGTTTTACACACTTTTGTTTTTTTTTTTTTTTTGGCACATAATTTGTAATTTTGTGTCATTTGAAAGGGTACAATTGGTTTTACACACTTTTTTTTTTTTTTTTTTTTTTTTTTGGTAAATACATACATGCTTTTGGTTTTTCATCTTCTATTTGCATAGTATAATCAAGGTTAACCTTGAAATTATTGGGCTTAATTTTAAGTTGGACTATTGGGTTGTTGATAAAATATTCGAGGTAAGAGATTTAGATTTGAGTTGAATTTATTTGGGCTTTGTTTTTGGTAATGTATTTGGGTTGGAGCTAAAAATATATAGAGGCTTTTATCTTGGTATGTTCTTTGGGTTTTATATTTAGTATTTTTTTTTTTACCCACTTGGGCCCGGTGTCCCACCTTTTCGGTGAGACTAATTTGGACTCGGTCTGCTGAGCGCTCGCAAAATTCAACGAGCTTTTAACATGGCGCTAACCACCCCGGGGGGATTCGAACCCTCGATCATCCGCCCTGGAGGAAGAATTAGGAGTTTGCTTACCAATTCCCCCAAGCTATCGAGTTATATATTTAGTATTTTATTTGGTCTTGTGTGTAACTTGTTTAGGTTTCTTGACTGATTTTAAAATTTTAATTAATAGTTTAATGCAGATTTTTAAATAGTATTTTTAATAATGATTAATAATAATATATATTCAAAATTGAAAGTTAATAAATTAATAAATTAAATTAAACATTATCTAGATCAAAGATGTGGTTTATGTCTTTTTTTAATTGACGATTGTTTTCAGTTTTTTTTGTTTTCTTTATTTCACGGACTATTTAGTTTATATTGTTATTTTCTTGTTATTTTTTTTTTGGGATGTAAGTGTGGTATCATCTTTTAATTTAAATTCTTATTTTACCCAAAAATATATGTTATCTTTTAAAAAATAATTAGTTTCATAAATTAAAATATATATAATATATGCATCCCGCACCTGGGGCGGGATGTACATACTAGTATATATATATATTTCACAATGGTAGTTGAATTGAAATGAATTCTTATTTAAATATATTGTATTATAATAATTGGATATATAAATATTTTTTTTAGCATTAGTCAATTAAGATAGCTCCAAGAAAATATTTTTGAAAATAATAGTTTAATTAGTTTGAATTCTTTTTTGATGTCTTCATTTAGTTTGTTAACTATGAAATATTGAGTTTGTGAAGATTCACGGTTAGGACCTCTTGTACAACATAATTGTCAACATGTTAGTAGTTTGATTGATGTGAATTCTTACTGAATAACTTCATTTAATTTGTTAAATATGAAATATTGAGTTCGATTCGGGTTAGGGTTATAACTTTTTACTATATTTTAATAGTGAAGATAACTCGAGAAAATACTTTTAATGATAATATATAATTTGATTGACGGAATTCCATCTTATTAAAATACTTTAATTTTTAATTTGTTAAATTTGAGATATTGTGTTCGATTCATATTTCAACAAATTAGTACTATATTCAATCGTGATTATGATATTCTATTTATTAAAAATATTTTTGTGTTCGAAATAAAAGTATTTTAATTACATTTCTTTAATAATAATAATAAATATTTAAATAGAAAAATCTTGCAAAAGATATTTATAATGAATAACCATAAAGAAAAATATCTTAATCAATATATTGAAAACTTAATCCAATTTCGATATTTTCTTAGATATTTAATTGTAGAGTTCATCTTACTTATTTTCGACTCTCTTTAAAGCATGTATATATATGTAATATATATGTATGCATTATTCAATTTCCATCTCTGGTAAAAACCTTCTTCTTTTTTCTAAACTTTTGTTGCAGTCATTCTTCAAAAATTTAGAATATCTTAGAGAAATTGAATTTAGTAATAGTCACCAAAGAAATCAATTCAAAAAGTAGAAAAAGATTACACTATCGATCGGAAGTCTCAAAAACAAGTTCAATATCTTGAAGAGTAAGATTATAATTACTTTCATATATTATATATATATATATATAAATATCAACAAGTATTATGAATTCGATATTTGATGTTTACATAATTTCCATAATTATAATTGTATATGTTTGTGGTGTTGTAGGAGTTTCAAGAAATGCCCACTCCCCAATAAAAAAGCAATATCAAGAAATAAGTAATCATATTGGAATTGAGAAGAAGCTAATAAAAGAAGAATTTCTAATATAATATGTTTGTTTTTCTTTTGAATTCTTGATTGAATACTTTTTTTCTGTATTTTAATTATACATTTTAATTATACATTGTAGTAATTGGATCTCCTCTATAAATATATACTTTTAAAAAATAAATTGGTTAATCAAGATATCTCAAGAAAATATTTTTCATGATAATAGTTTAATTAGAATAAATTCTTATTTAAAAACCGTCATTTAGTTTGTTAAATATTAAGTATTAAGTTTGATTCACATTAGAATAATATTGTACTACATTTCAATACCTGCATTATATATCTTTTTTTTTTTTTTTTTTTTTTTTTTTGAAGGTTGTGATTCTTCCTCCCATGATGGAGGGGAATAGTAGTACACCTCCCGCACAGTCGCGACCACTATTACAACTGTTTCCAGCACCATTACCGTCGTCACCACAACCATTACCTTCGTCACCACCACCATTACCGCCGTTGCCACCATCATTACCGCGGTCGACACCACTATTACCGCTGATGCCACCATCATCATCATCTCCAAGTTTTCCTAATAATAATGATATTCATATTGATGAAAAATTGGGTAGTACAATACATAACACAATGTCTGAGCTAGAACAACTTGTAGATATAAATGAGCCATTATGGATCAAATATTTTTCTTCCACAACTGAAGGCGATTATGATGATGAAAGCATTAATTACATTCTTAGTCATCAAAATTATGACAGTTTATTCCCTAACAGAGGAATTGGTAAAGAATCATCAAAAGGATCAGCCAATGTTAACATGGCACCAGCTCAATTGTTCGAAATCTTTTGTGATCCGGTTCAACTCTAATCACTTTCTTTTTCTTTTTCTAATTTTTATCTGTTTGCATAAAGATTATAACAATGAAGATTTTATGATATAACGATATGTGTTATGATTTGGCAGGAAAAATGGAGGATTTTTTTTTCTACAATTGTTGTGGAATCATATGCACATAAGTTGAATCACATTCCATTTTTGGGTGATGCTTTGAATTCTGTAAGATAGTATTCCAGTCTAGTCATTGCGTTTATTAATTGAAAAGACTTGCATATATACATACATATATTTTAAAACAAACACTATTTATATATATATATATATATATATATATATATATCTATGACTAAGTTGATTAATTGCAGATATATGCAAAGTATCATACACTTTCTCCATTGGTGGAACCTAGAAAATATAATTTTCTACGGTATTGCAAGCAAATAAACCCTAATACATGGTTAGTTGTAGACACTTCCTACAATAACTTCAACCCCTTCAAATATGCTTCTTCGGAATTATTATGGAAGTACCCATCAAGGTTGCAAGATTGAGAAGATCGTTTTTCCTGAAAATGTATCAAGGGTAAACTAATTTACTTCCTCTTTCTCCCTCTCTCTCTCTCTATATACATATCTTGATGAGTTTTGATATAATATACTTGAATTAGGTTACATGGGTAGAGCATGTAGAAGAAAATTACTCTAATAAAGATGTTTTATTCGAACAAGTTATTAAGGATGGACATGCATTTGGAGCGAGAAAATGGTTGGTTATCCTTAAAAGGATGTGCGAGAGAGTCTTGTTTTATAACTCACCAAGGTCTTTCATGTATGGTTATAAACTTGGAAAAGGTATATACTTTCCCACTCAAATATATATATATATATATATATATATATATAAATAAAGACTTCACTTTTTTATTTTAAAATTCTTGTAAAATTTGTGTTGAAATTAATTTGGATTTTCTTTTATAATACTTTTTTTTTTAGATTATAATATTAGAGATAATCGGATGAATCTAGCTCATAACATGGTGAAGAACTTTTGTGAAATTCTAAGTGCAAAGAAAACAACACAAGTTTATTTGGATGAAGAAGAGGAAATGGTGAATAATAATGGTGACTACCAAATCTCATTCCATGAAAATGATGTCACAAAGAAATATGGAGGCAAAATTATATGTGTTTGTTCTTCTTTTCCGCTTCCAATTTACTATAAAGATCTCTTTCATTACTTCCAAGATAAGAATACAAGATCTCAGGTATGTTTCATTATTAATAAAAATTCAACAAATCATATTTTAATCTTCATTTTATCTATATTTGAAATAAATATATATATATATATAATATACCCTTCATTGTAGTGGGATACTTTGTTTGGGGAAAGTTTGCTTAGTACGGGTGCTGAATATAATATTGTAACTAGTCTTCATCATCATAAAGAAAATTGCATAACTTTGTTCAAGGTAATTTATTTTTGTTTTAGTTAGTTGTGATTAATTTAATTATGAAAAGTAATTTAATTTATTACTCTATTTTGGTGAGAGCAGCCATTTTTAATGCAAGGAACGAGAAAGACAATACTTGAGGAGTGTTGTTTTGATAGATTGGGAGGTCTAATAATCTACAGTCCAATTAGTCCTAAGGTGATTACAAATGAAACTGATAACGGTGGGGAGGATATCTTCATGCAACCAAGTCTACCTTCTGGTTTGGTTATCTCCATTGACGGTCGCCAAAATTCCTTAAATTCCGGTGTGACTGGGCGCTGGAACCCTACATTATCATCAAGGGGTTCAATTTTAACCCTAGCTTTGCAGATCTATTTGCCTCCTGAAGAAGTAGCCTCCAGGGACGTCATGCACAAGGCGCAGGCTTTAATGGACAAAGCCGTTGATAAAATTAAAGCAAACACACTTCACTTGATCAGATGATCAACTCAGCAGTAGAAGCTTTAAGTGCAAAATTTTCCCTTCTACTAAATAAACATGGTGGAATGAACTCTTAAACTTTTCCCACCTTTTCTTGTATGGAATTTTATGGAATAAACTCTTAAACTTTTCTATGTAACAACATTAAGAAAGTAAACTCTTAACAAAAAGTCACCAAATTACAAAATATATACAAAAAAAGTGTATTTATTTTGAAAACCATTACTACTATATACAAGCAGAAAATAATTCTAAGCAAATTGCCCAAAGGCCCTTAATCCTCGTACGTACAACCATTTATACCCTAACAGAGGAGTTGAAAAAAAAGAATCATCAAAAGAATCTGTCATTGTTCCCATGCCACCAGATCAATTGTTCGAAATATTTTCTGATCCGGTACAACTCTAAATCAATTGTTCGAAATATTTCTTTTTAAAAAATTTAAGTTGTTATTAACTCAATTGAAGATAATGACATTAAAGTTTTGTGTTTTGATTTGGCAGGAAAAATGGATGAAGTTTTTTTCTACAATTGTTGTGGAATCATACGCATGTAAGATAACTGGCATACCAATTCTGACTGCTGCTTTGAATTTGGTAAGTGATGATTAGAAAATTGAATAAAGAATAAATGAAATAAAAGAATTAAAGAATAACAAATAAAGAATGAATGTAATCAATGTTATAAAATTTTCCCTTGATATTGAAAACTTAATCCAATTTTATATTTTCTTATAGTTACTTTAAAGCGTGTGTATATCTATATCTCTCTCTCAATTAGTTGAAGATATGTCTTTGTTTTTGAAGGTTAAGACAACGTTGAACACTGTGACTCCTCCTCCCATGATGGAGTTAAATAGTACACCTCCCTCACAGTCGCTACTACCACCGCCGTTGCCACCACCGGTGTTGTTGTCACGGTCGCGACCATCAATTCGTGTACCATTAGTTTATTACCTTATTTGATTACTTTCATTTATCGTTTGTTAAATATGAAGAATTGAATTTTATTCACATTAGAATAATCTTGTATTATATTTTTAATTGTGCGTTATATTTTTTTCAAATTAATCAAAGATATGTCTTTATTTTTGAAGGTTAATTCAACATTTAACGCTGTGACTCCTCCTCCCATGATAGAGTTCAATGGGTATACCCCTATATTTTTAAAATGTTTTCATTTAGTTTGTGAGGATTCACATTAGGAGTTTGATTGGTGGGAATTCTTACTAAATACCTTTATTTAATTAGTTTGTTAAATTTGAGATATCGAGTTCGATTCATGAGTTAGAATTATAACTTTTACTATATTTTAATAGTGAAGATAACTTGAGAAAATAATTCTCATGATAATAGTTTGATTGACGATGAATTCCATCTTATTTTAATACTTTGGTTTAATTTATTAAATATAAGATATCGTGTTTGATTCACATTAGAACAACTTTGTACTATATTTCAATCAGTGCATTATATTTCTTTTGACATATAATTACATACATATTTTTAAAATCATTATCTTTAAATTTAGATATAGATATATAATCTTCATTAGATTATATAACATTATCTTTTCTTTATATATATTTAATAAATAATACAAAACATATACAACCAATTACACCAATATTTCCATGATGGAGTGGAATAGTACACCTCCTCCACAGTCGCCACTACCATCGCCGCTCACACCGCCGTTGCCACCACCACTGCAGTTGCCACCACCACTGCCGATGTCCCTGCCGCCTGTACTTGCGACAAGTTTTCCAAATAATGTACAATTACTACCTACTACTAATAATAATCATCAATCATCATATTGATGAAATTGAAAGATCTCGAATGTTGGTAGGGGCAATATTTGATGCAAGCAGAGAACTATGGAAACTTCTAGATAAAAATGAGCCGTTATGGATTAAATAATCTTCTTCTTCTTCAACTGATAATAATGATGAAAAAATTAGTTACATTCTTAATCATCGTACGTACGACTATTTATACCCTAATAGAGGAGTTGGGAAAAAAGAAACATCAAAAGAATCTGCCATTGTTCCAATGCCACCCGATCAATTGTTCGAAATATTTTTTCGGATCAACGCTAACAACTCTAACTCACTTTTTTTTCTTCTTCTTTTTAAAAAAAAAAAATTTAAGTTGTTATTAATTAAAAATAATTGTTGTTATGACTCAATTGAAGATAACTGACATTAATTTTTTTTTATAGCAAATTCAATTGTTATTCTTATAAAGTTTTGTGTTTTTAATTTTTATTTTTGTGTTATGATTTGGTAGGACAAATGGATGAATTTTTTTTCTACAATTGTTGTGGAATCATACACACGTAAGATAACTGGCATACCAATTCTGACGGGTGCTTTGAATTTGGTAAGATAGCACTCCAATGAAGTCATTATCTTTTAATTGTTTTTTAGTTGAAATTGGTATTTGTCTCACAATATATATATATATATATATAATTATAAATGTATATATCCATGACTAAGTTGATTAGGTTAATTAATTGCAGATATATGCAAAGTATCATACACTTTCTCCATTGGTGGATCCTAGAAAATATAGTTTTCTGCGGTATTGCAAGCAAATAAACCCTGATACATGGTTAGTTGTAGACACTTCTTACGATTACTTCAACCCCTTCAAAAATGCCTCTTCAGAATTATCATGGAAGTTCCCATCAAGGTTGTAAGATTGAGAAGATCCCCGACCTTGAATATTCATCAAGGGTAAAATAATTAACTTCCTCTTTCTCTCTCTCCGTATATATATATATATATATATATATATATATCTTGATGATTTTTATATATATACTTGAATTAGGTTACATGGGTAGAGCATGTCAAAGTAGAAGAAAATTACTTTAATAATGATGTTTTATTCGAAGACATTATTAAGAATGGAGAAGCATTTGGAGCGAAAAGATGGTTGGTTATTCTTCAAAGGATGTGTGAGAGATTTTTATTTTGCAAGACACCAAGGTCTATCATGCATAATCATAGACTTCAAAGAGGTAAGTACGATTCCACTTAATTATATATATATATATATATTATTTTTTTTATATATATATATAGATATAAAGACTTACACTTATTTATTATACTTTTTTTTTCTTGGTATAGATTATAGTATTAAACAAAAAGTGATGAATCTATCTCATAAAATGGTGAAGAACTTTTGTGAAATCGTGAGTGCACAGAAAACAACAGAAGTTTATTTGTATCCAAATGATGAAAATGATGGTGATTACCAAATTTCATTACATCAAAATTGTGGCACAAATCATCATGAAGGCCAAATGATGTGTGTTTGTTCTTCTTTTCGGCTTCCAATTTACTATAAGGATCTCTTTCGTTATTTCAAAGATGAGAACACAAGATCTCGGGTATGCATACATTATACTTTGTTTATCTATCTTGAAATATTAACACGACTTTGTATATATACATATAAAATATACCATTCATTGCAGTGGGATACTTTGTATGGTGAAAGTTTGCTTAGTGGTGCTGAATATAATATTGCAACTAGTGCTCAACCTGAAAATCGCATAACTTTGTTCAAGGTAATTTATTTTTGTTTAGTGTGTTGTGATTCATTTAATTATTAAGAGTATGTAATTAATAATTACTCATGAAAATATATATATATATATTTTTTTTTTTTTTTTTGATGGATGATATATATATATATATATATTTGGTGCAAGCAGCCATTTTTAATGAAAGGAATCACAAGGACAATACTTGAGGAGTGTTGTTTAGACAGATTGGGAGGTCTAATAATCTACAGTCCAATTAGTTATGAGGTGATTATGAAGGCAATTAACGGTGTGGATATCTCCATGCAACCAATTCTACCTTCTGGTTTGATTATCTCCGGTGACGGCCGCCGATCTTCTGCAAGTTCCGATGTGATTGGCGCCTCGTCAAGCTCATCATCATCATCATCAGTGGGTTCAATTTTAACAGTAGCTTTGCAGATCTTGGTTGCGGATATTCCTCCTGAAGAATTAAGCTCCGGGGACGTCAAGGATTACGCGCGAGCTTTCATGGACAAAACCGTTATAAAAATTAAAGCAAACACACTTCACTTGATGATGTGAATGAATCTCATAATGGTTTTCACTTTTTTACTATATAAACATGTTTTTCCAACGACTTTTTCTTGTATGGATGATTCCATCAAATTCTGGCAAAAGATTCTTTATAGCTGATCAGTAATTAAAATTCCGGCAAAAGATTCTTTATAGCTGACAGTAATTCAGATTCGAGGGGGAAAAAAAAAGTAAAACAAAAGGAACCATAAATTTTCACTTACAGAGAAAACGAAGTCTTTTTGACTTTCTATAGGAGTGTATGCGGTTGATTGTGACCACAGGAGTCGCCGGCAACCGGTAATAAATATTTATTTTAAAATATTTAAAAAATATGAAAAAATTATATCCGGTAATAAGAAGGCATACATGATAAATATAATAAATAAATCTTATAAAATAGAAGCAAATATCAAGAAATTCCTACAACTCGGAAACAAATAATTCTAAATCAAAATTTATTTAAGAAATAGACTGAAAATTTTGGAGAATTAGTTTTTGTTATGACAACATAACCATAATAAATTTTCCCCTGAATTATGATATTCTATTTTTAAAAAATATTTTCGTGTTCTAACTAGAAGAATTTTACATTTCTTTAATAATAATAATAATAAATATTAAAAAAAATAATTTAAATAGAAAAATCTTGACAAAGATATTTGTAGTGAATAACGAATATATCAAAGTCATAAAGAAAACTTAATCCAATTTCGATATTTTCTTAGATATTTAATTGTAGGGTTCGTCTTATTATTTTTGACTCTCTTTAAAGCGTGTATATATATATATACATATATGTATGCATTATACAGTTTCCATCTCTAGTATAAACCTTCCATTTTTCTTTTTCTTTTTAAAACTTTTGTTGCAATCATTCTTTAAAAAATTAGAATATCTTGTACAAATTAGATTCAGTAACAATCTGACCAAAGAAATCAATTCAAAGAGTAGAAAAAGATTACACTATCGATCGGAAGTGTCAAGAACAAGTTCAATATCTTGAAGAGTAAGATTATAATTACTTTTTGTATATCATATATATATATATATAAAAGTATTTCGAATTCGATATTTGATGTTTACATTATTTTCATAATTATAATTGTATATGTTTGTGGTGTTGTAGGAGTTTCAAGAAATGCCAAACCCCCAATAAAAAGAAATAAGTAATCAAATTTGAATTGAGAAGAAGCTAACAAAAGAAGAATTTCTAATGTTTTTCTTTTGGAAAATATTTTTTAAGATGGTAGTTTTGAATTCTTGATTGAATACTTTTTTTTTATTGTATTTTAATTATGTATTGTAGTAATTGGATCTTCTTTTATAAATATATTTTTTAAAAAAATTGGTTAATCAAGATATTTCAAGAAAATATTTTTCATGATAATAGTTTGATTACGGTAAATTCTACCCTTCATTTAGTTTGTTAAATATGAGGTATTAAATTTGATTCATTGTTAGAACAATCTTGTACTACATTTCAATACCTTTGTTATATATCTCTTATTTATTTATGTTTTTTTTTTTTTGAAGGTTGTGATTCTTCCTCCCACCATGGAGGAGAATAGTACACCCCCCTCATCTCCACTACCACCGCTGTCGCCACTACCAGTGCCGTCACTACCACTTTCGTCACCAGCACCAGTGATGTTGACGCCGTCGTTGCCATCATTACTTGTACCATTAGAACTTAGGACTAATGATAATCATCATCATATTGATGAAAATGAAAGATCTCGAAGGTTGTCTGAAGCAATAGATAATGCATGGAAAGAACTACAGAAACTTGTAGAAACAAATAACTCGTTATGGATAAAATCTTCTTCTTCTTCAACTGATGATGACGATGAAAACATTAGTTACATTCTTAATCATCTTAACTATGACATTTTATACCCTAACAGAGGAGTTGGGAAAGAAGAATCATCGAAAGAATCTGCCATTGTTCCCATGTCACCGGCTCAATTGTTCAAAATGTTTTCTGATCCGGTTCAACTCTAATCACTTTCTTCTTCATCTTTTTGTCCCTTATTATTATAACTGGTTACATAATTTATTATATAATTGGTTCTAAAACATAATTTATATAATACAATTAACATAAAAATTAATATTGTTGTTAAGTCAATTGAAGATAATGACATTAATTTTTGAAGTAAATTATATATATAATATATATATATATATATATATATATATATATATATTTATTGATATAAAAGGTTTTATGTTTTCTATTTTGTGTTATGATTTTGGCAGGAAAAATGGATGAATTTTTTTTTCTACAATTGTTGTGGAATCATGTGCAACTAAGATACCTGCTGTCCCCATTTTGACTAATGATTCTTTGAATTTGGTAAGATAGTATATTGGAATTTTATTTTTCATAAGCTCATTAAAAATTATTATTGATTTGTGTTTATTTTAATTAAAAACACTAATATTAAAAATATATATATATATATATATAATATATATTATCTCATAATTAACTTGTAATATATATATAGATATGCATCCATGACTAACTTGATCAAGTTAATTATTTGGCCTAGATATGTGCAAAGTATCATACACTTTCTCCATTGGTGGAACCTAGATCTTATACTTTATTGCGGTATTGCGAGCAAATAAACTCTAGTACATGGTTAGTTTTAGACACTTCCTACGATTACTTCAACCCCTACAAAGATGCTTCTACAGAATTATCATGGAAGTTCCCATCAAGGTTGCAAGATTGAGAAGATCCTTGACCGTGAAAATTCATCAAGGGTAAAATAATTAACTTACTCACTCTCTCTCTCTCTCTCTCTCTCTCTCTCTCTCTCTCTCTCTCTCTCTCTCTCTCTCTCTCTCTCTCTCTATATATATATATATATATATATATATATATATATCTTGATGGTTTTCGCTAAATATATATGAATTAGGTCACATGGGTAGAGCATGTAAAAGAAGAAGAAAATTTCTTTAATAATGATATTTTATTCGAAGACATTATTAAGAATGGAGAAGCATTTGGAGCAAAAAGATGGTTGGTTATCCTTCAAAGGATGTGCGAAAGAACTATATTTTTTGAGACATCTATGTCTAACTGTATCATGCCTGATGATAGACTCCAAAGAAGTACGTAAGTTCTACTCAACTAAATATATATAAACACTTCACTTTTTTATTTTAAAATTCGTGTTGAAATCAATTTAGATTTTCTTTTAACATATTTAGTTTTTTATTTTGTATAGATTATATTAAAAGACTAAGTGTGATGAATCTATCTCACATAATGGTGAAGAACTTTTGCGAAATTCTAAGTGCACAGAAAACAACAGAAGTTTATTTGGATTCAAATGATGGTGACTACCAAATCTCATTTCATGAAAATGATGGCACAAATCATCATGAAGAGCAAATGATGTGTGTTTGTTCTTCTTTTCGGCTTCCAATATACTATAAAAATCTTTTTGAATATTTCAAAGATAAGAATACAAGATCTCAGGTATTCATACATTAATATTAATTAATAAATTTATCAAAATATTCATTTTGAAGAGATATCTATATTGGAATATTAACACTACTTTATATATATATATAATATACCCTTCATTGTAGTGGGATACTTTGTATGGGGAAAGTTTGCTTAGTGGTGCTGAATATAATATTGCAACTAGTGCTCATCCTGAAAATCGCATAACTTTGTTCCAGGTAATTTATTTTTGTTTAGTGTGTTGTGATTAATTTAATTATTAAGAGTGCATAATTAATAATTACTCATGAAAGTATGTTATATATATATATATATATATATTTGGTGTAAGCAGCCATTTTTAATGAAAGGAATCAGAAGGACAATACTTCAGGAGTGTTGTTTGGACAGATTGGGAGGTCTAATAATTTACAGTCCAATTAGTTCTGAGGTGATTTTAAATGCAATTAACAGTGCGGATATCGTGATGCAACCAGTTCTACCATCCGGTTTGATTATCTCCGGTGACGGTCGCCAATCAATTATAACCGTAGCTTTGCAGATCTTGGTTGCAGATATCCCTCCTGAAGAATTAAGCTCCGGAGACGTCAAGGACTACGCGCGGGCTTTCATGGACAAAACCGTTAGAAAAATTAAAGCAAACACCTTCACAAGATGATGATATGAATGGATCTCGTCTCAGTAATCCGTAGTAGTAGTAGTGGCTTTAAATGCAAACAAAATTTACCCTTTTACTATATAATAAACATGTTTTTCCGACTTTTTCTTGTATGGAATAAACTTCCAATTTCTTTATAAACGAATGCATATTAAGCTAAATGTAATAAAGAACTGCAATAGCAAACCTAGAATTGGAAATTTATTTGCCATACGAAAGTTTACAAAGCTCATATCATATGGTACTTTAAATGATTATGTACATATCAACTCTAAGCTGACAATAGAAAATTTCATTCAAAATGGATATCCTTATACATAAAGATTCCATACTACTAGAAACTATTATCCCTGAAGTATAAAGTTAAGATAAAATTCATAATATTAAAACTAAAATTCAAGAAAAGGAAGGCATTTCTTCCAACCAGCATTCCTTGATCTTCACTGGGGTTTTCCCAAGCTCATTCTTTTGAACTCTAAAGTTTAGTTTTTGAGGGCACCACGAACGGCTTCCTTTGATGATTCATTTTTATCCCCACTGATTTTCGCTTACAGAGATAGTATCGTCATGATTCCGCCTTCCAGAGAAAACGAAGGCTTTTTTGACTTTCTATTCGTGTGCGGTTGATGGTTGACACGGGAGACGGCGGCAACCGGAAAGCACTGGAATTGATATTGGAGTTTCAAGGATTATATTGGAATTGATAAGAAAGCCAATTTTAAGATGGTAGTTTTGAATTCTTGGTTGGATTTTTTTTTTAACTGTATTTTAATTATGTATTGTAGTAATTGGATCTTCTTTATAAATATATTTTTTTAAAAAAATGATTAATCAAGATATCTTAAGAAAATATTTTTCATGATAATAGTTTGATTAGGGCAAATTCTTTTTTTTTTTTTTTTTTTTTTTTTTTTTTTTTTAAGGTTGTGATTCTTCCTCCCATGATGGAGGGGAATAGTACACCTCCCTCACAGTTGCAACTATCATCGCAGTTCACACCGCCGTTGCCACCACTATTACAACTGTTTCTAACACCATTACCGTCGTCGTCACCACCATTACCGCTGTTGCCTCCACCATTACCGCTATCGCCACCACTATTACCGCTGTTGCCACCACCACCATCATCATCAATACCAGTAGTAGCACCAAGTTTTCCGAATAATAATAATAATAATGATGAAATTTAAAAAACTGAAAAGATGTGTAGTACAATACTTAACTCAATGTTTGAGCTACAACAACTTGTTGATATAAATGAGCCATTATGGATCAAATCTTCTTCTTCCTCAACTGAAGACGATGATGATGAAAACATTAGTTACATTCTTAATCATCAAAATTACGACACTTTTTACCCTAACATAGGAATTCGTAAAGAAGAATCATCAAAAGGATCAACCATTGTTAACATGCCACCAGCTCAATTATTTGAAATCTTTTGTGATCCGGTTCAACTCTAATCACTTTCTTTTTCTTTTTTCTCATTTTTAGTTGATTATATGTTAATTTAGAAAAATTATATCAATGAAGATTTTATGATATGAAGATTTGTGTTATGATTTGGCAGGAAAAATGGAGGAATTTTTTTTGTACAATTGTTGTGGAATCATATGCACATAAGTTGGATCACATTCCATTTTTGGGTGACGCTTTCAATTCGGTAAGATAGTATTCCAGTTAAGTAATTGCGTTTATTTTAATTAAAAAGACCTGCATAATATATATATATATATATATATACATATTTTAAAACAAACAGTGCTATTTTTATATATATATTCGTGACTAAGTTGATTAATTACGGATATATGCAAAGTATCATACACTTTCTCCACTAGTGGATCCTAGAAAATATAGTTTTCTAAGGTATTGCCAACAAAAGGACCCTAATACATGGTTAGTTGTAGACACTTCCTCCGATTACTTCAACCTCTATAAAGATGCTTCTTCAGAATTATTATGGAAGTTCTCATCAAGGTTGCAAGATTGAGAAGATCCCCGACCGTAAAAATTCATCAAGGGTAAAATAATTAACTAACTCTCTCTCTCTCTCTCTCTCTATATATATATATATATATATATCTTGATGGTTTTTTATATAATATACTTGAATTAGGTTACATGGGTAGAGCATGTAGAAGAAAATTACTCTAATAATGCCGTTTCATTCGAACAAGTTATTAAGAATGGAGAAGCATTTGGAGCGAAAAGATGGTTGGTTATCCTTCAAAGGATGTGCGAAAGAACTATAGTTTGTGAGACACCTATGCCTAACTATATCATTCCTCACGATAGACTCCAAAGAGGTATGTAAGTTCTACTCAACTAAATATATATATAGATAAACACTTCACTTTTTTATTTTAAAATTTGAGTTCAAATCAATTTAGATTTTCTTTTAACATACTTAGTTTTTTGTTTTGCATAGATTATATTAAAAGACTAAGTGTGATGAATCTATCTCACATAATGGTGAAGAACTTTTGCGAAATTCTAAGTGCACAGAAAACAACAGAAGTTTATTTGGATTCAAATGATGAAAATGATGGTGACTACCAAATCTCATTTCATGAAAATGATGGCACAAATCATCATGAAGAGCAAATGATGTGTGTTTGTTCTTCTTTTCGGCTTCCAATTTACTATAAAAATCTCTTTGAATATTTCAAAGATAAGAATACAAGATCTCAGGTATTCATACATTAATATATAATAAATTCATCAAAATATTCATTTTGAAGAGATATCTATATTGGAATATTAACACTACTTTATATATCTATAATATATCCTTCATTGTAGTGGGATACTTTGTATGGGGAAAGTTTGCTTAGTGGTGCTGAATATAATATTGCAACTAGTGCTCATCCTGAAAATCGCATAACTTTGTTCCAGGTAATTTATTTTTGTTTAGTGTGTTTTGATTAATTTAATTATTAAGAGTACCTAATTAATATTAATTACTCATGAAAATATATATATATATATTTTTGGTGTAAGCAGCCATTTTTAATGAAAGGAATCAGAAGGACAATACTTCAGGAGCGTTGTTTGGACAGATTGGGAGGTCTAATAATCTACAGTCCAATTAATTCTGAGGTGATTATAAATGCAATTAACAGTGCGGATATCGTGATGCAACCAGTTCTACCATCCGGTTTGATTATCTCCGGTGACGGTCGCCAATCAATTATAACCGTAGCTTTGCAGATCTTGGTTGCAGATATCCCTCCTGAAGAATTAAGCTCCGGAGACGTCAAGGACTACGCGCGGGCTTTCATGGACAAAACCGTTAGAAAAATTAAAGAAAACACCTTCACAAGATGATGATATGAATGGATCTCGTCTCAGTAATCCGTAGTAGTAGTGGCTTTAAATGCAAACAAAATTTACCCTTTTACTATATAATAAACATGTTTTTCCGACTTTTTCTTGTATGGAATAAACTTCCAATTTCTTTATAAACGAATGCATATTAAGCTAAATGTAATAAAGAACTGCAATAGCAAACCTAGAATTGGAAATTTATTTGCCATACGAAAGTTTACAAAGCTCATATCATATGGTACTTTAAATGATTATGTACATATCAACTCTAAGCTGGCAATAGAAAATTTCATTCAAAATGGATATCCTTATACTCTTCACTGGGGTTTTCCCAAGCTCATTCTTTTGAACTCTAAAGTTTAGTTTTTGAGGGCACCACGAACGGCTTCCTTTGATGATTCATTTCTATCCCCACTGATTTTCGCTTACAGAGATAGTATCGTCATGATTCCGGCTTCCAGAGAAAACGAAGGCTTTTTTGACTTTCTATTCGTGTGCGGTTGATGGTTGACACAGGAGACGGCGGCAACCGGAAAGCACTGGTTGAGCACGGCGGTGGATGGGCCTAAACCCGATAGCCTCTTTATTGGAGTTTCAAGGATTATATTGGAATTGATAAGAAAGCTAATAATATTTTGGTTTCCTTTGATACTATTCAATTATCATGTTTTTTTAAAAAAAAATGTTTTAAAATATATATATATATATATAAATATATATATATATATATATATATTTCACAATGGTAGTTGAATTGAAATGAATTCTTATTTGAATATATTGTATTATAATAAATGGATATATAAATATTTTTTTTCGAATTAGTCAATTAAGATAGTTCCAAGAAATATTTTTGAAAATAATAGTTTAATTAGTTTGAATTCTTTTTTGGATGTCTTCATTTAGTTTGTTAACTATGAAATATTAAGTTTGTGAAGATTCACGGTTAGGACCTCTTGTACAAGCATAATTGTCAACGTGTTAGTAGTTTGATTGGTGTGAATTCTTACTGAATACCTTCATTTAATTTGTTAAATAAGAAATATTGAGTTCGAATCAGGGTTAGGGTTATATAACTCGAGAAAATATTTTTCATGATAATAGTTTGATTGACGGAATTCCATCTCATTAAAATACTTTGATTTTTAATTTGTTAAATTTGAGATATTGTGTTCGATTCATATTTCAACAAATTTGTACTATATTCAATCGTGATTATGATATTCTATTTATTAAAAATATTTTTGTGTTCGAAATAAAAGTATTTTACATGTCTTTAATAATAATAATAAATATTTAAATAGAAAAATCTTGCAAAAAAGATATTTGTAATGAATAACCATAAAGAAAAATATCTTAATCAATATATTGAAAACTTAATCCAATTTCGATATTTTCTTAGATATTTAATTGTAGAGTTCATTTTATTTATTTTCGACTCTCTTTAAAGCATGTATATATATATATATATATATATATATATATATTATTATATATATATGTATGATTATTCGGTTTCCATCTCTGGTAAAAACCTTTCTTCCTTTTTTCTAAACTTTTGTTGCAGTCATTCCTCAAAAATTTAGAATATCTTAGAGAAATTGAATTTAGTAATAGTCCGACCAAAGAAATCAATTCAAAGAGTAGAAAAAGATTACACTATCGATCGGAAGTCTCGAGAACAAGTTCAATATCTTGAAAAGTAAGATTAGAATTATTTAAGTATATTATATATATATATATCAACATATTATGAATTGGATTTATATATATATATATCAACAAGTATTATGAATTCGATATTTGATGTTTACATAATTTCCATAATTATAATTGTATATGTTTGTGGTGTTGTAAGAGTTTCAAGAAATGCCCACTCCCCAATAAAAAAGCAATATCAAGAAATAAGTAATCATATTGGAATTGAGAAGAAGCTAATAAAAGAAGAATTTCTAATAAAATATGTTTGTTTTTCTTTTGAATTTTTGATCGAATACCTTTTTTTTAATGTATTTTAATTATGCATTGTAGTAATTGGATCTCCTCTATAAATATATATTTTTTTAAAATAAATTGGTTAATTAAGATATTTCGAGAAAATATTTTTCATGATAATAGTTTAATTAGAGTATATTCTTATTTAAAACCCTTCATTTAGTTTTTTAAATATGAGTATTAAGTTCGATTTACATTAGAATAATATGTACTACATTTCAATACCTGCATTATATATCTTTCTTTCTTTTTTTTTTTTTTTGTTTTTTTGAAGGTTGTGATTCTTCCTCCCATGATGGAGGGGAATAGTAGTACACCTCCCGCACAGTCGTGACCACTATTACAACTGTTTCCAGCACCATTACCGTCGCCACCACAACCATTACCTTCATCACCACCACCATTACCACCGTTGCCATCATCATTACCGCGGTCGCCACTACCATCGCAGCTCACACCGTCGTTGTCACCGCTATTACAACTGTTTCCAGCATCATTACCGTCGTCATCACAACCATTACCGTCGTCACCACAACCATTACCTTCGTCACCACCACTATTTTCGAATAATAATATTAGTATTGAAAATAGTCGAAAGTTGGTCAATACGATACTTAACGCAGTATTTGAGCTACAAAAACTTTTTGATAAAAACGAGCCATTATGGATAAAATCTTTTGCCTCCTCAACTGAAGATGATTATGACGACGGAAACATTAGTTACATTCTTAATCATCGAAATTACGACAATTTGTTCCCTAATAGACGAATTTGTAAAGAAGAATCATCAAACGGATCAGTCATTGTTCCCATGCCACCAGCTCAATTGTTTGAAATCTTTTGTGATCCGGTAATCACTTTCTTTTTCTTTTTCTTTTTCTAACACACAGATTTTGTGTTATGATTTGTGTTATGATTTGGCAGGAAAAATGGAGGATATTTTTTGGTACCATTGTTGTGGAATCATATGCACATAAGTGGAATATCATTCCATTTTTGGGTGATACCTTGAATTCGGTAAGATAGTATTCTAGTCTAAGTAATTGCGTTTATTTTAATTAAAAAGACCCAAAAATATATATATATATATATATATATATATATATATATATATATATAGCCATGACTATAAGTTGATTAATTGCAGATATATGCAAAGTATCATACACTTTCTCCATTGGTGGATCCTAGAAAATATAGTTTTCTACGGTATTGTAGCCAAATGGACCCTAATACATGGTTAGTTGTAGACACTTCCTCCGATTACTTCAACCCCTTCAAAGATGCTTCTACAGAATTATCATGGAAGTTCCCATCAGGTTGCAAGATTGAGAAGATCCCTAATCTTGAAAATTCATCAAGGGTAAAATATTTAACTTCCTCTTTCTCTCTCTCTATATATATCTTCATGGTTTTTGCTAAATATATATACTTGAATTAGGTTACATGGGTAGAGCATGTAGAAGAAACTTATTCTAATAATGCTGTTTTATTCGAACACATTATTAAGAATGGAGAAGCATTTGGAGCAAAAAGATGGTTGGTTATCCTTGAAAGGATGTGCCACAGATCTTTATTTCATTCAAATCCAACTTCTCCCATGTTTAAAAACCAAAGAGGTACGTACATTCCACTCAAATATATATATATAGACTTCATTTTTTATTTTAAAATTCTTGTAAAATTCGTGTTCAAATTAATTTGGATTTTCTTTTATAATACTTTTTTTTTTCTTAGATTATAATATGGAAAAAAATCTGATGAATCTAGCTCATAACATGGTGAAGAACTTTTGTGAAGTTCTAAGTGCAAAGAAAATAACACAAGTTTATTTGGATGAAGAAGAAGAAAGGGTGAATAATAATGGTGACTACCAAATCTCATTTCATGAAAATGATGTCGTAAAAACAAATGGAGGCCAAATCATTTGTGTTTCTTATTCTTTTCCAATTCCAATTTACTATAAAGATCTCTTTCATTACTTACAAGATAAGAAAACAAGATCTCAGGTATGTTTCATTATTAATAAAAATTTATCAAAATCATATTTTAATCTTAATTTTATCTATATTTGAAATATATATATATTCATTGCAGTGGGAAAGTTTGTATGGGGAAAGTATGCGTATTGATGTTGAACGTAATATTCTAACTGGTGTTCAATTTGAGAACTGCATAACTTTGTTCAAGGTAATTTTTTTTTTTTTTTTTTTAGTGTTGTGATTAATTAATTTTATTATTAAGATTACGTAATTAATAATTACACTTTTGTGAGCAGCCATTTTTAGCGCAAGGAATCAAAAGGATAGTCAGAAGGTCAATACTTCAGGAGTGTTGTTTGGACAGATTGGGAGGTCTAATAATCTACAGTCCGATTAGCTATGAGGTGATATTGAATGCAATTAACGGTGTGGATATCTCCATGCAACCAATGATACCTTCTGGTTTGGTTATCTCCGCCGACGGTCGCCAATCTTCCACAAGTTCCGGTGTGACTGGGCGCTGGAACCCTACATTATTAGCATCAAGGGGTTCAATTTTAACCGTAGCTTTGCAGATCTATTTCCCTCCTAAAGCAGTAGCCTCCGGGGACATCATGGACAAGGCGCGGGCTTTAATGGACAAAACCGTTAATAAAATTAAAGCAAACACAAGTCACTTGATCAGAGGCTTGTCTCAGCAGTAGTGGCTTAAAGTGCAAATTTTTTCCCTTTTACTATATAAACATGTTTTTCCCACCTTTTCTAGTATGGAATTTTATGGAATAAACTCTTAAAACTTTGCTATGTAACAACATTAAGAAGTAAACTCTCAATAACAAAAACTCACAAAATTACAAAATTTAAACAGCCAAGCAGGCATACAGTCAAGCAGCCAGTATCACTGTTGCGGCAAAAAAAATATATATATATATATATATATATATTTATTTTGAAAACCATTACTACTATAACCAGAAGGTCTTCAGTGCTTCTGTAAAACTCTACCAAATCATCTTTTCAGAGAATCAACCTCTTTATATGTCCTCAGGGCCTTTTATGTCCTGAAAATCAACAGAAAATAATTCTAAGCAAATTCCCAAACCTTAAACATTAAGAAAAAGGGAAAATAAAAATGTCTTTTGCTTATTTACCTTGTTTGCAATTTCAATTCCATCACCAATTTCCAACTTCACACCAGTTGAAATAGTAACTATCCCCTGAAGAAGGCACGCCAAGAAAAAGGCAAAGAAAGAATAAAGAAACCGAAACAAAATAAATAAATAAATAAAATAAATCATAATGACAAAATGCAAAAGTTTGCAATCGCCCCCAATTAAGACTTCCAGAGGAAAAACATTTGTAGAATGTATAGTTTGTACCTTCAGGGTAATTCCAGCTCCAAACCATACATCTCCTGATACTTTCAAACCATCAAGCTCAATGATGCTAGGAATAGACTTGAAGCGACCAAGGAAGTTGGCAACCTGCAAAAGAGATAAAATTTTAGCTTCAGAAACAAAAAAATATGGACGATGCACAGGACCTAGCTGATAGGGAGGATTAATTTCAACCTTTTTGAACTCAGGTCCCAATTCAATAGAAGGATTAGATGGATTTGTCCTAGCTGGATTCCGGACCACATAGCCATCATCAGTCAGAGTGTATAGGTCAGACTGTAAAGGCCAAACACATGCCTCAACATCAGTTTTTCATAGAGAAATAAAACCAGTTACAGGCCAGGATACAACTTGAGATAGAAACTCACCTGGACAAGAAGCAGATCTGAAGTTGCTTTAACAGGAAGGAAACGGGATCGAGGAACATTGATACCAATAGCATGATCAAAGAACTGCCCGAGACAAGAATTTATTAATGTTTTTCATCTCAGAATTTTCATTCCGAAAGAAAGAGATGAAGCTATACTGAAGACTTGATGCTGATGACATTTAGAGAATTTCAAAATCTGAAAGACTTATACAATATAATGTTCCAACTATACCCTTATTGCAGCCCCAGCAGCAGTTTCAAGCTGAAGAACCTTAACCCCATCAACTTCCTGCACATGCAACTGATTCAGGGACAAAAACACTAACCATCTTAATATCTTATTAGCAAATCAACTTGCAAATGTCTACCTTTGGGTTTGGGATAATCTCCATCTTGAGAGCATCTGCTTCAACAAGCCTTTTGATTGCTTTCAGATTCACCCATCTGCACAATATATTTCAGTCCATATATGTATTGAAACAAAGGATTTCAAATAAGAATAAAGAAAAAGGGCTAGCTCCAACAAGGCAGCAAGGTACTTACAAGTTGTTGGTATTAAAGATTTTGAACTTCTCTATTGATTTGAATTCGTTTACCTGTGACAAACAGGCATCATAAATATTTATCAACGATAAAAGAAATTTCATCCCCCTCCCACAATAGGTGATTTCCCCCACCCTATCTGGTTTCTCATCCAGCCAATCAGCCTTTTCAATACCTCTTACAAGCATCTTGGATCAATTATGTTGAACACAGAGGATTAAACAATGCCCTAGTTGTATGAAAGTATCAATGTTTGTCAAAAGAACTTAAGGGTTGCAGTGCCATGGCTGAATAATTCAAACAAGGGCTTCACTTGCAAAGTATGTATGCCTAAGGATTCCCCTTTTGTGATGATGACAGGTAAATAAATTAAAAAATGCTTACATGTTCATCAGGAACTTGAGCTATTTCCAGCAGCTGTACCACAAAAAGGTCAAAAAATCCAATTAAGCAATTAGTTTTTTGAGTTTCAGTTAAGAGCTTGAACTCATAACAGATCTATTTTGTCTGTCAAATTTCTTGCGAATAAAATGCTATACTAATCTCAAGAATAGCTTTTTCCCCAAAAAAAAAAAGGTTATGCAGCAACTAAAAGGGAAAAAATAAAAAATACAAAATGCAGCAACCTATTACAGGCTACAAGAGTACCACCTGAACTCTTCCTTCATAGGAGATCAATGTACCACCTTTCACATCAGCCAATGTTTTAGGGGTGACCTGGAAACTCAAGTGTTTTAGCTGTAGTAAAGGTATTTAGCAACATGTAAAGAGAAGTAACATCAAAACTAATATATTCATTACCTCCATGCAGTATTCGTTATTGTTGTTGATCAAATGGTTTAAGATATCTGCAGGACTGAATTAAGGAGACATACATGACACTCAGTAATATTTTGTTTTGTTTATCAATAATGTTTCCCCGCTAATTCATTATTGGTTATGAGAATTCAGGTTTTAATTCGCAAGAAAAGCTTCTGATTAAGGATACTTAAATCAACAACAGCACCCAAGTTATCTGAATTGGCAACAAAAACATATTCCTTGCCCTGTAGGATGCAAAAGAAACCAAAGGTCAAGCAATTATAGCAATTCCGCATAAAAGGCATCTGCATGTTAAAAGAACAACATAAACAAGAACCTGTGACAACAAAGCATCAAGCTTGCCACTATTCATCAAAGATGAGAATACATCGCCATGACCTGGAGGGTACCTGAACACAACACATTCATCAATAAATTAAATACAAGGTAACTACGAAATCAACATAGGACAACTTCTAGATCATATGGAACAAGTTTATAGTGGATTTACCTACCATAAATTCAAAACTAAACCCATTAACACAATACTTGCAATGCAGACAATGAAATGTTTATGGACATTACAACCTCAAAAGCTAGCTTTCAGATAATCACTATTTCTATGAAGTTGTCTTATTTCAGATCTTTATATCCTCCATCATCACATGTAAAAACATAGAAGAAATTCAAATCTTCATATTATGCAAATTCTAGAGAGCACCTCATAGTTAGTATAATTCAAAGGGGCAAGGGAAAATGACTTAGAAATTGGAACACAGTAATTTTGAAAGTTAGGAAACAAAAGTCAAAGTGAGGATGAGTGCCAACGAATTTCTAGCATTGAAAATGTTAATTCACTACAAGAAAAATCCAGTACTCAAAATATTCCATACCATGCTTCTTTGCTAATATTTCCCTTTGATGGAAGAGGCATGAAATCTTCAATTGCTATACGAGGATATTGACTCTGTAGGAATCAATAGGAGATAAGATTAAACCAGCTGGACCTTAGGGAAAATAAAAAGATATAAAATATATATATATATATATAAAAATAAAAATAAAAATAAAAAAAGTAGAATAGGGTGACAACAAAAATATGCAAACCTGGTTAAATGTATGAATGTCAATGTTTGAATTTGTATATTTTTCTACGATCTGCATTGGCAGAAGTGAAAGATCAGTTGTCTCCAAGAATCTTCATGGAAAGGTTCAAGAGAGATAGAGAGAGAGGAGGTATTTAAAAGAAAAGAATTCACACATGATAGAATCTACCTTTAGTGTATCATCATGAGTATTGAAAGAGTTCATTAGGAGGAGAGGAACATTGCATCCATACTTCTTGTTGAGGTTCTGCACAGAACTATAATGGTCAGGTCCACATAATTGGTAAAAGGGACAGGTTCACTTAGAAGAAATCACATATACATGATACCTCAATCTGGACAACAATTAAGTCAAGGAATGTCATGCCATTGCGAACTTCAATAACAGACCTACACGACATACACAAAATAATGTCAAATACATAATACAAGACAAAATTTCTTAAGAATGGGATCTCAATGTGCTCCTCTGAGGACTGTATTTAAACATATGACAGATATTACACAGCTCTAATGCCCTGAAATACAGTAGCAGATAATTGTAGAATTTGTCACATTAAAAAAATGTCAGCAGGTAAAAATTTATTTTGCAGGGACATGCAAGTAAAGAAGCAAAGCTCTGTCATGAAGCTTGATGGAAGAATGGGTCTCCAATAGTCCAAAGGATGATAAACTCAAAATCAAACATAGTGGCAAAGATGCATGGTATATGTGCTCCTAATAACATCACAATATGATCCTGAGCAGTAAAGGAACAAAAAAACCATGTTGAACAAACTATTATCACACCCTCTTACATTAAATTGGGAGAAGTGCAGTGAAAATTTTACAATGTAGCCAATTCTTATCATTTTTCACATTCCTATGAATTCCATTACCATAAGCAAATTGACTCAGATTTTTCTTTTCTTTTCTTTTTTTATTATTAAAGGAATATATATATATATATATATATATATATATATATATATATATATATATATATATTAAAAATAAAGAAAAACAAGAATGATTTGTTTATGAAATACCCACGATAACTATATGATGCATCATCCCAAAACGTATACCTAATCCAATAAAGTTAATGGGAAGCTTTAATAATAAATTTTCCAGGAACATAATGAGCCAAATACTATAAGAAAGCGGCAATCTGATTAAAGGTTTACATAATTCAAATCTGAAGAAAGTAAATTGATGAAGAAAATTAGTTGAGTGGAAGCAAAATACATACTTTGGACCAGTGCATCCCATTGTTGTTCCCAAACCACCATTAAGCTTCAACACAACAAGTTTGTCCAGAAGCTTCTTTGTCTGCTCAGGATCTGCATAAATTCAGTGATTAAAATGTTTCTGAAAGAGAACCCGTCGCCAATTCCAAAATTCTGACTTATTCCAAACCAATCCGAAAAATCTCGAATGGAGAAGGGGAAAAAGACATGCAACTAGAATTACCTTCAGGCACAGGTGCCAAAGTGTCATAGGGCACCACAACCTCATCGGTCGGTGTCTGGATCTTGCTCCAATCGACGTGTTGCGCTTCACCGCTGAGATGAGAAAAAAGAAGAATAGTTAAATAAAATTCGTCAGCATTAGATTACATGCAAACAGTCTTCCCCAAATCTACAGCGTTTCTTCCATTATTAAAAATGCAATTAAAAAATTGATCTACAAATCTGTCAATTGTAGCTCATCAGAATCGAATCAAACTGGAAACATCCAAAACTTTAATAATATCCCACACCACCAATGTCAACACATAAGTGATAAGTACCACACACCCACACCATAAATTCCATTCAACAAATAACTTCAAAAATACAAACACACATATAATTAGATATATATATATATATATAATAGAATAAAAGTTAAATCTAGAATAAAAGTTAAATCCACTACAAGTAGCATATAAAATCTGAAAAAATTTTACCTAAGATAGCGGGTGACCAGGTTGATGAATCCAGATTTCTCATTTTCACTGCAGAAACAAAATCAGCCAAATCACACTCATTCATCACCGAGATCCATAATTTCCACGCTTCGTATTAATACCACAAAACTAAAAAATTCCCCAAAAAAAAAAAAAACAAAATAATAAACACGAACCTGATTTGGTGGAGACCAGAAACAGCAGATTGAAGCTTAGAAAGCTTCTCAGAATCAGCAGGACTTAGCGTTGCAGCAGTTGCCATTGATGAATAAAAGCAAGAAGCAATCACACGAATCTCGATCCAAATTTAGTTCTAAGGAGAAGAGGAAAAAAAAAAAACTTTCTAGAACGAGTGTTTCTGAAGAGAGTTCAGAAGATCATGAAAATATGTGCCAGAGACTGATATATATATATACACGGGAGTGTATAAGAAATGGCAATAAAATGAAGAGGACAGATGGCGAAGAATGGGGAGGGGAAGCGGTAAAAATTAGCTAAAACAGTAAATTTATTTTCTGTAAAATTATATTTTGTGGGAACCCAGAGAAAGAGTGGGAGAGAAGGAGAGAATATGCAGGCGAATATGACTATAGACCATTTATTGATTGGACTTGGGAAAACCCGGTTCGGTTTTGGTCGGTGGGTAGAAAAAAAATATATATATATGGGCTTTTTGGGTAAGGATTGCGCGGGATTCTAACGCTACGGTATCGTGTCATCTAACGGGTCCTTTGATTGCCTAACCTTCCGATACAACGAATTAGTCCATCCAGAGTTTCTTTTTTAAAAAAAAATAAAAAAAAAATAAAAATTGACTAATCAAATCTTTACTTTATAAGTTAATAGAAAATAAATATTTTTATTTTAATTTTTAAAAAAAATATTAATAAAAATTTGTATCTTTTTTAATCGAATCAATTTAGAAGAAAAATATTAGGAAGTGAAAATATAAGAATATATATAATAATACATAATTTACAATATATATTTATTTATTTTTTTATTTATTTTACAAAATATATATATGTATATTAGAAGATTCTTAAAGAAAAATTTGCATGAGTATATATATATATTGAAAAACCAAGAAAGTTTACCACCGTTTCCAGAACCCGTGGGTTTAAATCTAATGGGAGTAATTATTGACCAATTTTTCAAGAAAATAAAACAACGGTATTATTATTTAAATAGCAATTGGAAAATGACAATTATTTACATTTAAAAAAAAAAAATCGCTGAACATATGCTTATAAAATTAAAAAAATATAATGAAGTATATCTAGCTCTCTAGAGCCTCAATATTCTTAATTGTAAAACCCGGTAGCTTGAAGAGTTGGTAAACGAACTCTTAATGTTTCCTTTAGGGCGAATGGTTGAGGATTCGAATCTCCCGAGTGGTTAGCGTCATATTAAAAGCTCTAGTCAGCCCTAACTCCCGAGTAAGAACCGAACTATACGAGCGCTCGGCATGTCCGTCGGATTAATCTCTCCGGAAAAATGGGACATCAAGGCGCTCCAAATAGGTATAAAAAAATATATATATTCTTAATTGTATATAAATTTTTTTTTTTTTTACTTCCAAATTTCTTTTTAATAAAAAAAATGGGAGAAAATCCTCTTATTCTAATAATCAAATCTCTATTTCATAAATTCTATGACAGTTTGAGCATTACATAGAAACAAAACATGAAGTTTGATGTGTGTGTATGTATATTATATAATATATATATATATATATGGTATTGGCATGTGATAAGGATTCGAGTGACCTAAATTTGTTTTCTTATCTTGTTTCAGTTCAACCAAATGTTTTGGCTGATGGAGTCCACACCATCCATTGTTAGAACTTAAAACACCGCGCAAAAACATTTCTCCTTCAACAAATATATATATATTATATACATAATACATACATATACACATTTATGTTAACTACATATATACATGTTATATATATATATATATATATATATATATATATATATATATATATATCAAAGTAAAAACTCTTTAAATAACTCTAACCGATGACTTATCTTGATCTTGTAACACATTTTAAACCTTCGATGTATCTGCAACAACTCCTGCGTAGGATGTCTTCTATTGTGTATGCTTTAATTCTGCTTCTAACTGTTCGCATCGTTGTAGTAAGTACAGTTTTTCTTCTTTTAGCTTGATTATCTTCTTTTCTAATTCAATATATTTCTTCTGAGTAGCCCAATTTTCTCCTTGTGACGAAGTTCCTGGTTTCTTTTGGGCTATCCTTAAGACCTGGTCTTTTATCTCGGGTTCTACATAGAACTTTGACCCGACCGTGGTCCTTATTTCTGAATAGGCTTCTTCGAGGGTTTCGACCTTTCTGTATTTGAGTTCTTCTAGGGTATCGACCTTTCTGTATTTGAATTCTTCGAGGGTATCGATCTTTCTGTATTTGAGTTCTTTCTGTCCTTCTGCTATTTTGGCAACCGAGGCCCATCTTTTGTATATTCCCGGCTGTGGTCCGTTGTAGATTATGTATACACTTTGTTCTCTTGATTTCTTCAAAAAGTATAATGCTAATCCATTAAGATTAGCAATCTGATGAGGAGTATCTTGTTTGGTCATTGCAATCCAAATATTGTCAATCAGTATTTTTTCTGCTTTGTTTATACCATGGCATTCTTCTGAAAGTCTAAATGCATATCTTGTTGCTGAGAAGTCTGAGAATGAGAGTTTATCGGAGATCTTCAAAGCATTCCTTATAACTTTTTCTTTTTCTGATTCTGCTGATAGTATTTCTATTTCTTCGTCTGAGTATTCTGGGGTCTGTACAGCCCAAGCTGCTTCTCCGGAAGTTATAAAGTTGTACAGTTGTTTTCCGGTGGATCTTCCTCCACGAGTAGCATTCGTTGCACCTCCTCGGCCTCTGGTGGATCTTCCTCCACGAGTAGCCATTGTATATTTCTTTTCCTGAAGTATACATCATAAAACACTTATATGTATGCTTAAATTATGATTGTAGCCTCTTCGTTTTCCAAGTATAATATAAAAATCAGGATTACGTACCTTTTTATGATTTTTATACGTAGTGCATGCAGTATGCCTAGCTTCCACTTCAGGCCTGGGCTCTCTTGGACTTACAGCAGCCTTTTCCCCCTCACTCGGTACTTTGCCTGTTGCTGCCACCTGAGCTAGTCTTACAGAAATGGCTTATACTGAATTATAACAATAGCCAAACTTCAAAACTTATAAAAACTTCTTTTTTCGGTCTATTCTTTTCTTAGGAACTTATGACTCTTATATATATATTATATAAATATATAGGCGAATGCCTAAACTCTACGACAAACTAAATAATTTCAGACTTTAAAAAAAAGTAAAACTCATTCTGAAAAAGTAAAAGTAAGATACAGACGCACTACCATAAAGGTATTTCCACTTATTAAGAATCCAAGGCTTCTTTCGGAAGTTTCTTGTTCTAATTGGGCTTCTTCTGCTATTCGGCCCAAGTGAGTATCTTGATAGGAGGCCTATTTTCTATAAGGGCTCCTTCTCTAAATGTATATCTGAACCAGCTGGCCCAGCCTTCTGATGGACTGTCGTCTATCTTATTCAGCCCAAGCATTATGTGTTGTGTATTATCTTCTTCAAGTATTTTGATAAATTTTTTATAAGCATGTCTTTTGAAGGTATATTATAACCATTATCAAAAGTCTTTTATAGTTTATTAACCATTCTAGCTTTTCCTCTTTTCTTTGTTCTGAATGGTTATTATCAAAGAAAGAAGGGCTTCTATGTTTTGAGTCTAATCTTTGTATAAACCCTGCTTGTTCTAATTCTTTTATCTGTTCCTTATACCATTCTAGTTCCTGATTGGTTGCTGGTATAGCAGTTCCTCTTATTTCTATATCAGGATTTATGATTTCTATCTTATAGGTAGGTGATGTTTTCTGCCAATGTTGTAAAGAAATTTTCACCTATTATTCCTATTTTTTCTAATCTAGATTGGTATCTTTTTATATTCTTCAGGATTCAAAAGATCCTTTTCTATTTCTATTGTATACATGTCGTCTTCGTCTTGCTCAGTATCAAGCTCCTGTATTACCAGAATAGGATTCTTAACTTTTGAGCAGACTTTTATAATTATTTTGTTTGTTTCCAAGCCCTCCTGCATTGAAGCGGTACTTGGCTCAGAATTGAATTCTGAATTTTCAAACAAATTTGTGTAAATTATGCACATTCTGGCTAAAAGATATACCATAGAATTCTGATGTATTAGAAAGTCTAATCCTAGTACTGCTGCTATATAGCCAAGGACTTTTAAATTTCTAATAGTAATATGCTGAAGATGTATAGTGTATGCATCAGTATATTGAGTAGGAATAGTAAGTATAACATCAGTAATATAATGTCTAAACTTTTATCCATAAATTCTAAGCCAGTTTGCTTATATTTTTCTAATGCTTCTAACAGATTCTGAGTCTATATCTGTATCTGTTTCTGTTTCTGTTTCTACTTCTGAAATTATAGAATATATTGTTTCTGAGTCTGACATTTGATCTGTTATAGTAAGCAAATCCATATTAATCTAGACTCTTTAGTATTTATATTATGCTTTTTAGGACATTGTGAAGATATATGTCCTATTTCTCCACAACCATAACAGGTTGTAGTATCTCTGTAATTTCTCTCTTTATTATATCTTCTAACATGTCCTCTTCCTGGTCTAAGAAAAGGTTTTCTAGCCCAAGACTGTCTTATAAAAGTTCTTTAGTTTTTGTCTTATCTTGATCTTGTAACACATTTTAACCTCGTGTACACTAATCTTGAAAATCAATACTTGATGTTTCTGGATTAGTCATATATATATAAGTAAAGAGCTAACATGAGATCAAAATTATGATTTTGACATTAACAATGTGGAACTGTCTGGATGAGATGAGACAATTACAAAGCAAGATTAACCTCAACACTATCACACAACATTCTTTTGAACAGTTGAGGTTTAAAAAAAAAAAAGGGATTAAGAAGAGCAGCAGACTAGACAAGACTTACATTTTGCTACCGTGTCAACTTCTTTGCACACCAGGTAAAGAAATCACCTGGGTATTCTAACGTATTAGTAGGCTATATAATAACAATTGGATTGCACCGATCCTACTACAATGGAACGGGAAAAAAGACACTGAACAACCTTAATGAGTAATAAGCTGCTATAAGCAAAGGCGAATACGCTGTTCTTCCCTCTCCTCGCCGGTTATTACTGAGCAACTATCCCTCTCTGCTAAACACCTCTTGTATGGTACAAATCCCTTTGAACGCTTTGAAGAAGTGGCTCTATGCTTAAAGAATGGTTTTGTACCAAGTTTTGAAGAGGGCTGCTGTACACACTCATTCTTTTCAACATCTTCTTCTTCTAGGAATAGTTGTGAAGATTTAACCTCCATGTTCTTATGTTCCTCTGCCGCCTCTCCACTTTCAGACTCGGTGCCTGAACCAGTAGAAGAAGATCCGGGCTTGCAACTTTGGACTGTATGTAACTCTTTGTTATCAAACAAGGGCTGTGCTTTGACTGGAATTGGGTTGTGAACTTGCACAAGAGGAGAGTATTGATTTCCTTGACAAGATAACCAAGGCAAAGAATGGCAATGACTCATTTCCACAGTGTTTGGGCATTCTCTCTGCTCTGTTAATGAACAGACAGGACTAGGACTAGGAACTCCCCAAGGTAAAGCATTCGGGGAACATTTTGAATCACCTAGATTAACTTTCTTTGGTTGTGAGTCCCAAGCCAAAGTCAGTAAAGTTTTTTCGTCGTTGTTAAGATCAGGTGGCTGTACTTTGCTAGCTCCAGGCGTTGGAGAAGAAGGTCGACAGGGATCAGTAACCAGTACAGTCTTTCCAAAGAGCTTCAAGCACTGAGTGGATGACACTTCAATTGAACTTTCCTTAACAAAAGCATGGTCTTGGGGAAACAATTCAAGTTTCTGGATGTCAACAGTATGTATGTTAGTTCAAATTCAACCACGCAACATAACCCAATATGAACTCAAAAATCAGACTAGGAATAGCATAATTACCAGATGAATTTGATTGTCCTCATTTGGAGAATTATTTACTTGGCTGGTTGATGGCGATGATGTATTATTTGTAGAGCTATTTACTTGCGTGCTTGAGGGAGACCTTTTTACATTTGAAGTCAAATCAGGCAATTCGGGGATGATGACATCAATAGACGGAACAACACCTTCAACTGATGAAACAGGTGACGGACTTTCACTGCTCTCTGGTGTAGTTGAATCAGTAGTAACTGGTGCATCCGAACAAGGTGCAGATAACACCGATGTTGGAGATTGGTTCTCCTCTCCAGAAGGGAACACGTTTGATGATATGGACTGCGTTGGCTTCTCAGGGGTAGCTGCTTCAGATTTCGCTCCACTCACAAGCTTACGAGGGTATGGATGCAAAGGCTTCCTTTTTGGGCGAGGTGGAGGAATTTCAATTGCCTTCGCAGAACCCAAATCTCCATTTGTAGAATCACGCACCACCTAATCACCATAAACCATACATATATAAAGATGGGGACATATTTTTACAGGAACTATGAATCTTAAAGATGCACGCCCTGAGTCATAAATATGACTTACTTATAGAGGCGGCATATATTTAATGGTAGAGAATGGATACTGGTATAAGACGGTAAACCTTGGAAAAAAATTTTTGAGCATGGCTTCTTATCTGAACTGCAGTTTTTGTACCCACATGCTCTGTGAACAGAAATTTTCTTTTTTTAGTACAAATATCAGTCATAGAACAACACCTTCAATACAATCAAAAACATTTACCTTCTATCCGCCTCCATGCCCGGCCATACAACTTTAGTGCTTCAAGAAACTTTTTGTGCTCTTCCTCAGTCCACCTTTCTCTTTGTTTAGTTATTGTGTATGGTTTCCTGACCTAGTGCAAAGGAATAAGTAGATGTCAATACATATAAAACATACTAATTTTTTTTTTTTGTTTTCAAGGCTTGTCTTTCTTGAGCAATTTATATGCAGGTGCAAACCTTTGGAGCAAAGTCATCTTCACATTGAAATTGCTCATTGTTAATGGAAGGTATATCAACATGCAAAGAAATTCGGATGCCCCTTGAAGTTGTAGTATTTGAACCAACAATATTACCTTGGCCCTGTATTATCAACAAAGAAAATATTCATAAGTTCAGGAAGCATTCTCTCCTAGAAGAAAAATTTTCAAACCTCAAATGCTACCAAAGATTAGAAATAACAAGAATCATGAAATATCCTCATCAACAAACTACAAAGGAAACAATCTACCAAAGAGCAAAAAAAGGTAAAAAGAGTGACTTGTTAACATTTTTAGCATGATCAAACTTGAGAGAATTTAGTCAGCAATTGCAATCTTTCCAAGAAAACTAAATTTGATTGCATCAGTGAATGCTTGAAACAACAAACCAACTTACTAAAGAATCTCCAACCTTTAGTTTATGTACAAAAGAGTGCCAAGCAAAGGAAAATATAGAATACTTCATTAAAACTTCAAGTCAGACTGTACTCTGCAAGTACACTTCTCTCAATAATGGCTTGGAAGAAAGAAACAACTCATACTGTAAAATAAGCTCCAAATATCAATAGCCTTTTTTCTTATCCTATTTTCCCTTCCTTACAGCCAGAGAAAATCACAAAATGTCATAGCGCTCAAAACAGAGACATGTATAAAGGTAAAAAAATACTAAATCGAGATTCATCCAAACTACAACTTCCCTTCTCTTTATTACCGCAGTTTAGCGATTATTAGCCTCCATTACTTCTTTTCCTTTTTCTTTATCTTGTTAGCAAATAGCTATTAAAACCCTTTTTTAGAAATATGATTCTCCTTTTCGCACTATTCATTTTGCCGTTTTTGATTCATTAATTGGGAGTGAATCAACTTTTCAAGATGTCATTAGGCGATACTACTCAATCTGAAACCAAAGCTATGGATTAAAACAATAACAACAAAAGTTGAAGTAGCTAACCTGTATAGCCATATCTGCAGAAACCATCAAAAATCTTCGAAACCTTTGATCTTCTACCAGCTGGTATATTTTCAACTAGAGGCAAAAAGAACTACTCGTTGAAAGCTTCTCTCGCCCGATAAGTACAAAAAATTGCAATTGAAAATGAAACTGAAAATCAGAGAACTCTCTAATCGCAACTCAGCAAACAAGTTCTATACAAATCACTGAGACCAGCATCTGGATCCCAAAAATCTGGAGTTCTCCCGACATCTTTACACCAAGGTCAAACTACAAATCCAAAATTTAGAAAACTCAGCCAGTGTAATTTACTTCTAAACAGCGCCTCTGTTCACACCAATCCCACAAATCAAATCCACGAGATCAAACTTCTGTATTCTTCTTTCCCCACACACAATCATTGGAGAGGAAATTTGAAAAGAAAAAAAAGTAAAATCTCCGATTCAATCCAAAAACCCAACTTCAGCAATCTCTCAACTTTCTCCGAAAACGGAGATGTAAGAAAATTCAGATAATTCCTTCTAAGAAGTGGAAAATGAAAAAAAACTTTGAATACACAACAACACACACTCCTTAAAGCTTCAATCTCTGCTCAAACTATATTCAGAGAAAGCAGAAAGTAAGCAAAGTATTCCGTGGAAAGTTAAAGCCAAGAAAGGAAAAGACTAAGAAGAACAAAGAACAAGAAAATAGTGAGACAAGAGCTGAACAAAGAAAGAAGAAGAAGAAGAATCTCAGAGAAAGGAATTGAACTGTGTGAGAAGAAATGGAAAAAAAAAAAACATATAAATGAGAGAATTTGGTGTTTGTGGTGGCTTTTGGGGGAGGGAAAGAAAGAGAAAGAGAAGAACAACAAGAAAAAGGGGAGGGGATGCCACGTCAGAGGTAAGGAAAATTTTAAAAAGAAAAAAAAATATATATTTTTTTTATTTGGAACGATCGAGAAATCCATGGAATCTTGTGGCTCACGTTCAAAGAGAGCCACGGACACGTGGCTGTCTAAGTCAGCCAACGACACCACCGCTTTTGTTTAAAAATTATTTTCGCTTTAATTTTTTTTCGTTCCTGGAAAACGTAGTCGCGTAGAGAGTGAACTAAAAGCGTACTCGCGATTATGTAACTTACACGTGTCGTACTGCGGCTGTTCTTGTTCTCTGTGAAATTTTCTCAAAAAAGATGTGCCAGTTGGAACATGGATAATTTCTTTTTTTTTTTTTTTTTGAGAGATGCCTTATTCTTTTTGTTTATTCATTTTTTCCCCTTTAATTAAACTATATTATAATTAAAATTATTATTATTATTATTATTTTTACTCCTCCCTTTCAATTATTCTATCTCACTTAACCATAAAAAAAAAAATTTTGAATTAATAATTTTAAAATTTATCACAATTTTCAAAACTGGTATATACCATTAATTATTTTATTTATTTTTTAAAAAGATATTATGGTAGATATAATATTACTAAAATATTTATTTTAGAAATATAAAAAATATCATATTCTTACACAAAATATCTACAAAAAAAAAAAAATATTAATATAAGTAAGTGTAAATTTTTTCTATTTTTTATGGATTGTTTTTAACTTTTAAGTATTAGAAGATTTTTTTAAAGAATAGTTGACAAAAGCTTGGATTCCCGAAAATCGAGCAAAAGCGAGTGGAAAAGGGGAATCACATCACAGACCAAGCCATATAATTTTATGATGTCATAAAAAGAGTGATTTATTTATTATTTTCAATTTGCTTGACTAACCAATAGAAAGAGAACACCTATTTTACGATTTTATTAAAAATATATATTTACTTTTTTTTGAGGGGTTATATATATTTACTTAACCGTATGTTTCTTTATTTTACTTATCATACGGGTATTTTTGGATAGGTTTCGTCATTGAGGAGCGATATCTTTAAATTATTTTATATTTAATCTAATTTTATTCGTTAATTTGTAAATAAGCATTTTATTAAGTGAGACAATTGAATCATTAGTTAAGGGATGAAAGTCTTTATCGTTCCACCATATGCCTCTAGTTATTTAACCGTATGTTTCTAATAATGCAAAACTTCAATATAATTTTATTTATTTTGTTTACAACTAATAATGTCAAATATTAAAATAAGTACATTTTTTTTAAAAAAAAAAAAAAAAAAATGACCAAAAGGAAAAGGGCAACTAAAAAAATCCACGTGTCGTGCCTAGATGAGCGAGTACAATATATTCATACACCAAAGAATAATTCCCACTTGCGCACCAAAAATATCCACCAAGAGAAATTTTCTTTTATAAAATTTTTAAAAAAAAAAAAAAGGAAAAAAGAAAATTATTATGGATGTGATATTTTTAAAATATCTACAGCCTCTAAAATACAAGAGGAGAGAAAAAATGGGGTAGCCAAGAGTTGTGGATTACACTAAGATGAGAGAGAGAGAGAGGATGAGATGTAATGGGTCCCACCACCACACCCCCCATTAGTCCACGCTCTGAGGTGGGTGAGTTTTTTTTTTCTCTCTCTTACTTTTGCACTTTTTGCCACGTCACCGCCACTGGCCGCCCTTCATTTGTATCCTATGCCACGTGTATATTTTATCCATAAAAATAAGAGAGAGAGAGAGAGAAAAGTGTGAAAAATATAAAAAAGCGCTCTCTCTCTCTCTCTATCCACTCTCACTGTGTGTTTTTTAAAGAAAGAGAAATAAAGAAAAAAGGGTAGAGTTGGATATGAATGTTTCTCTGCCACATATTTATGGTATTTTTTTTTAAAGAATTAAATAAATAAAATGAAAATTTTTGGCCACAAGCTTTTTTTTTTTTTTATATTATTATTATATTTCAGTTGTTTGGTTTGGGAGGGAAGTTGGTTCTGGTAAAAGTGCGGATATATTAAAGACGTTGATAGCATGACAGGTGGCATACGCGAGAACCTTCGAAGTTTGAAAATAAAATAAATACTACTAATAATACTGTCCTAACATTACAGATTACATTTTTTTTTTTTTTTTTTTTTTTTTTTTTTGAAGAAGAAGGATGAAAAAATATATAGGTGTAAAAAGAGTTTTTCCCAGTAAAGATCGGACGTGATTCGACTCTGGATTAGTTAGTGTGCAAAATGATTTCTAGACACGAAAATTAACCAATATATATAATAAGAGATATTTTTTAAAAAAAAAATCTTAAATACAAAATATTTATATTGGTATAGAAATTTGGAGTTTTATTTATTTATTTAAATTAATTTTATGTTTGGGTGGGATGGTAAGTTGTTTGTGTATACCAAACGACTGATCGTTGGTCCAAGTGAAAGAAAGTTAGTTTCTTTCATAAAGATTTCGAATTTGAACTTTTCGGGGGGAGTTTGGTCAAAATAACTTCTGGAATATATGTAATAATCACTCTAGAAAAGTAATTTTTTACCGTTTATATAATAAGAGAAATTCAAAAATAAAAATTAAAAAAAAAACTTAAAGAGTTTTATTTATTTATTTTAATTAATTTTGTGTTTGGGTGGGAAGAGTGATGAGTGGAGGGAAATGGAAGTTGTTTGCGTATGCACTTGATTTTGCTTGAAATGGAAATCAATTTTAAATGTGAAAAAAAGGAAAAGTAACTTAGAAAGCATGGAATTTATATTTAAAATAAGGTAATTTTAGATGTATACTTTTTCAAAAAAAAGAAAATTATATAAATAAGTAAATATATTTTTTGAGATAAATAATAATTAAAAAAATACATGAAAGGAAATGTGTTTAAATAAAACTTTCTTTATTTGAATTTAATATAATATATATATATATTGATTTAAGGAGAGTTTTTCAATTAAAAAATTATAATAATTTATCGTTAATAATTATTAAATAAGATTTTCTTAATAAATTTTATTATTATTATTTAAAAAAAAAACTATGACATTCAATTTCAAACTTTTCTGTATCGTCAAAAAGGGAAAAAAAATATGAATAAAAAGCCGTGATGCTCTTCTTCTTCTTTAATTATTATAATTTTATTTTTAGTTTTATTCTTTTTCTCGTGTAAGGAAAAAAAAAAACTCATTGAATTTTAAGCCACTTTCTCAATTCTTCATTTGTGAACCCGCTTCTTGTTTGATTTTCTTTCTCGAACCAATATATATATATATATATATATATTATAAAATAAAATATCCAAATAGGAAAAAGTGTATAAATCTTGGTGAAGAATAGACAAGTTAATTCTTAAAAGAATTTGATTATTTGAAGATATATATATATAGTATTTAATATCAAATAAATTTTATATCTATATATATATTAAAGGAATTTGGTTTCCTTAAGTAAAGTCTCGAGTTTGAACTATATGTTTTGACTATGGAGACTCAAGTATAGGAAGAGAAAGTTTATCTTAATAGTAGTACTGACTTGGCTCGAATATGAAAACCGGAAAACTAAATATATTTATATATTTTTTGTTTGATAGGATGGAAAATTGAAATGACGGAGTTTTAGTCAAGAAAAAAAAAAGAAAAGGGAAAAACAAAGGGCAGTGGTGTCACAAAGTTAATGTTGGCCAATAATTGTGGATATTGCTTTCATTGCTACGTTGGATTCGGACAATCTGATAAGTAATATAATTTAATAATAAGACTATTCCCACATTGGATTGTCGAAATTGATGTTGATTTTCTCTTTTTCATTTATTCGATTAGGGTTTTTTTGGTCTTTTACGTATGTGTTAAATACTTGTTGTTTGACTTAGCTTAGGGATGGCTTTTCTTCAACAAATATTAATAACCCCCCTTTGTTTTTAGTATATATATATCTATATTATAAGGCTTTCATGATTATATATATGCACTTAGTAATTTTGATTTTATATTGTTGTTGTTATTATAATAGTGGTGTAATGTCATTCTCTTTTCAAAGAAAATTTTGTATTGAAAAAGGTCAAATCAAAATTTACTATATATATATATATATAATGGTGATGTATGTCACGGGTTCAAATTTTATAAAATTTGACGTAATTCTCAAGTTAATTGTACAAGAATATTACTAATCATCAACAAATTAAAGTTTATTTAACGTCAAGGTGTATGTCAGTTTGGTTAAGAGCTTTTCTAATTGAAGTGATGTTGACGGTTTGAATTTCGACTTACGTATGTAGCTGTTTAAATTTGAAGTCGGATATTCCTCTCGTAAGAAACCAACCGAAATTAGTCCGGATGAGAATTGGTTTAAAGGTGCTTCTCGCATAATTTTGAGACATATTTAAGACGCCCTTAGAAAAAAAAATAAAAGTTTATTTAATGATAATTTTTTGTGAATTCCATTTTTCCATTAATTTAATTTTATTTTTATTGTTATTTTGGTTAGACGGTTCACTTTGTAGAAGGCCTAATTCTTACTCTTATATAATGAGCGAGATTCAAAGCTCACGTACAACGAGAATTGAACTCTAAATCTCGTTTTAAGTGTTCAATTTTTTCATTAATTCAATTAACCACAAAAGTTGTGCAACTGTCAAGCACAATCACACTATATTATAATACACTAAATGTAGGGAATCGTTATCCATTATCACTAAATATATTTGAATAGTTTTAATTTCTCTCTCAATTGGCTAATACTACTCCCAAAATCTTTACCAGTAGATTCCATTAACTAATTTTTCCATAAAGGGTCGAGATCTTCAAAGGGAAAAAATCTTTTATCCTACTCTCCCACGATGCTTTTATTTATTTAAATTTCCAGTATTTTATTTTAAACATAACTCAAATACAAGATTGTTTACATAAAAAATAAGTATAATGGATTTAGTAGTACTTTTCATTTATTACTCAAAAGATCACGAGTTTGAAATATATTAGATGCGGAAATGTCTCGGATTCAATAACAAATTGGTCATTTTTAGTAAAAATTGGCCAACATTTGGTCACTTTCTAGCATACATTCAACTTAAAAATGATCTTTTATTATAATTAAAAATATTTATTTTATTGAATTTTGAATTCAATATATTCGAGAAGGATATAAAGATAATTGTGTCTTTAAGGCAAGAAAAACAACATGAAATGATTAAAGGTCCTTTTAAATTAAATGAATATATCTAATCTGTCACCTGCAAAAAATACTCAAATATTGACCAATTTTAATTTAAAAAAAAACTAAATTAAGAATATAAAAAAATAAATAAAACATCAATTTATTTAAAATTAAAAATATATATACACAAATAGTTTATATTTACTTTTAACATCTGGAAAGCTTTGAAAAAAAAATAAAAAAATAATGTTAGGAAAGTTGTATAATCAATTAAAAAAAGGAAAAAGAAAAAGGACATCCATTGAAATGACAAAAGGCAGTACCTTTTTTATACCTAATTTAAAATCTACTTGGCTTTCTCTCATCCATGTATTATTATTATTTATTACAACATGACACTACCTAGTAACATGAATGATTTAATTGATTCAAAATAAGGTATATTTTGGACACATTTTTCAAGTTCTCAAAGTACTTGAAAACGAACTCAGTAGTTGGGGGAGTTGGTACGCGGTCTCTTAATGCTTCCTTCAGGGCGGATGATCGAAGTTTCGAATCCCCTTGGGGTGGTTAAAGTCATGTTAAAAAAGCTTTGGGCTAGACCCTCACTCTTGAATAAGAGTTGAACTCTACGAGCACCGCTCTCAAGCCGAGTCAGGATTAGTCTCATCAAATAAGGTGAGGCACCCGCCCCAAGTGGGTATAAAAAAAAAACTTAAAAACGTTTTTTTTTTTTTAAAAAAATTTATTATTAAAATAAAAAAAATCAAGTGTTGTTTGTTCTTTTGCCACACCATGTGACATATATATATACATAATATATATATATATATATCTATATATTCATTTGAGTCGGCTACAAAGGACAAAGGCAATAGATGATTCAATCAATATTTTACCTAAATAATTATGATGGGAAATTTAGATCTAAGGTTATGTACTATGCCTATTTCCTTACCATAAGATCAAAGCCAAATAATGTTGTTAATAACAAAAATATCAATGTGTGTATATATATATATATGTGTGTGTGATATGTATGTAACATATAATATGTCAAATCCTCCAAACATCAAATGTTTCAAAACGTATGAAGTATGAATTATTGTGAGCTAGGACTAATTTCACGGATATATGCATGTGATTATTTGATTGGTACTATTTTGTTCGCAAAGCAATTAAGTAAAACTACATTGAACTTGGGTAACTCTTAAGTTAACATCTCAATTATATTGTCCGTTCTATTATAAAATCGATACACTTTATAATTTTAAAATGTATTATTGAGTAAATGAGTTTTTCTTTCTGAGGGTGACACTCTTAAACACTGAACCTCTTCTCTCCTAGTAAAGGAACAATTTTAGTTTCGATTAGAGTTTTTCCTGGTCGTAGATCCATTACTTTATATATTTATATTTATGTGTGTTTTTTTTTATTTTTTGTTTCGTTAAACTTTTATTTATGTTTTTTTTGATATTCTTTTTGCCCTTTTACATCTCTCATGCAAAGGTCTCAATTGATACTTAAATATCAGTTTTGTAATTTTTAATATTATTTAATTAATTATGAAGTTGAATAAAATAAAGACATCCGACAATATCAACCAATGAAATATAAGTGAGTATCTTTACCAATCAGATGATGACACATCTCTCTTTGGTCACCTCTCCATATATAAATAGAAGACCAAGAGCAGCATTTAGAGATCTAGATCATATCAAGAAGAAAAGAAAAAGAAATTTTAACGATTCCTTTGAGGGTAGAGAATCGGCCTTAAATTCAAATCCATTCCGAGATATAGTCTAAAGACTCTCGGAAAATCAAATCAAATATTAACCAAAGGTAAATCTCCATTCCGAGATCAAACTAACGACCCTCGGATAAATCAAATCATTTGATAAATCGAGATCAATTGAAGAGACCTCGAATCCATGACAAAAAAACCAACACAAATATATAAAGATTGAAATCCGACATAAATATATTATTATTCTCCGTCATCATAATTTTTAATTATTATTAATAACTATATTTTTGCAAATGATCGAAAATATTATTTACAAACATGAGATCACAAGTTAAAATTAACATAATTTTTATTTGGACAACAAAAAAAATAAAATAAAATAAAATAATTGACCGACTTCATTGTCTAGTATGGATAAGTACACCATCTTTTCAAGTCCATTCCCACACTACCCCCTACCACCCACACAAAAAGATAACTAATACATTCATTTCTCCTACTCTATCCCCAAACAAAAAGACTTGGTGCAGATTCAGAGAGATGATTTTATCAAACCCTTATGAAGTGAGAGCTACTGAAGAGTGTAGACGAACTTACTGGGCCTATTTTGGATATCGCATTAAATTGGCGTATCCCCACATTGCCCTTCCTTTCATCCTGGAATTTGTTCACACTTTATAATAATACACTTGTCAACAACACTAGTCAAAAAGAGTTTGGTTCCACATCAATAAGGTATCGAGTTCAAACTTTGTCTATAAAAAGACGGGTGTAAGGAAAGTTTCTCCAATAGGGGTCCGATGCAGCTCTAATAAATTACCAAAAAAAATTAATAATAAAAGAATACACTTGTCAAATTTAGATTAGTCGAATCTATAATGACTTAAGATACTAGATAGTATAATTTGAACCCAAGGGCATATGATGTAGTAAGGAGCTCTCTTGAAATAAGTTAGGTCGAGGGTTCAAACATTGACTCATGTATGCAACTTTTTAAAATTTTGGGCCATAACTTCCTCCCACGGGACCAACTCGGGTCGATTATGGATTAGTCTCGATGTGGATTGACTTAAGTTGTTCTCTCCCATAGTATGAGATTCATTTAGGACATCTCATGCCCTTATCAAAATAGTATAATTTGAACCCGGTAGCTTATGGGAGTTGGTAAGCGGACTCCTAATGCTTCCTCCAAGGCGGATGATCGAGGTTTCGAATCCCCTTGGGGTGGTTAGCGCCATGTTAAAAGCTCCGGGCCAGACCCTAACCCTCAAGTAAGAGTTGAACTCTCCCAGGCGCTTCAGGTCAGATTGGATTAGTCTCACCAAAAAGGTGGGGACAACGGGCGCCCCAAGTGGGTAAAAAAAAATAGTATAATTTGACTCTATTTTAGATTAATATATGGTAAATATGAATTTTGTTTTTATTTTTTTTTTAAAAAAAATATCAACTTGATTTTTCAGATTATTTGACCTAATTAATTTAAAAGGGTATTAGTAAGAATATTAGGAAGAATAGAGTTCTACGTGGTTCAAAATTGACGATGATTCAAACAAAATGTTTAGAAGCGCCTGGAATTTGGGTAGTTGTAGGTCAAAATTTTGTACTCTTTTAACATCCTTTTTCCCCCTTGATTTGGTTCAATCGGTATGTGCTCATTGTTTTTGACCTTAAGGATTAATAGTATTTAACTTTTGCATACAATTCTAGAAATTTTGATAACTAGATAGAAACCCTATTTTTTTTTTCTCTCAATCTTTTAGTTCACATCACAAATCTAAGAGCCATCATAAAAGTAAACCTTTTTTTTTTTTCTCCCCCTCCTAGTATAAGTTTGACAAGTTTTTTTGTACCTTGCCAATAATTTTCATTACCAAAGTGAGAGATACTCTGGGAACTAGATTCGGTCGGTGATTTGATCATCAAAGAGTCAACACTAGAATACACTTCGACACTTGGCCTTCGAATACGCAGAAAGAAGTGAAGCCTCCTCACCTCACATAGTAGAACAGAAGAGTCTTTTCCCGATCAATAATATTTATATATTTTTTATCAATAATGGTTGAGACAAGTAGTTTGATTCTTTTAAAATAAAATTTTAGAGTTTAAATTTTATAAAAAGAAAACGATGAGTATTTCTCGATTATAAATAAATCAGATCAAACGCATTTTAAAATACCATTCTTTAATCTACAGAAAAAATTCTCTCTCTACGTTTTCTCTCTCTCATGTTGACGCTTTGAAAGTTTGATGAGTTCGGTGGACACACCCCCGGTTGAGCTGGGGCCTTTGGGTCGGGATCCCGATCTCACTCAAGGTAATACGAAGAAGCAGCACGGCGAGCGAGTTGTGGACTCATCGGAAGAGATGGAGGGAGGTGAGGATGTTGCGGATACCGGGACAGAGGCCCCGGGCATGCCATGGGCTTACAAGCTGTTCCCGGAACAAGAACAGACCCAGGGCACGAGTTCTTATCCCCGTTTTTATAATGGGAGAGGATGAAGAAGAGGTGTATGAAGGGGTTGATGACCTGTTCGGGTATCGGGCGGATATGGAGTCCACCCCGCCAAAGTATGGCCCTAGGGTGGAATTGTCAAAAGAGAAGTATGTGAGTCTATTCCGTCGGTGGCGTGGTGCTCCGATTCCCGAAATTACTGGGTAAATCGGTGAGCTACCGCATTCTTGACCGAGAGACTTAGAGATCTTTGGCAACCGGAGTTTGGCTATGAACTAACCGATTTGGAGGAAAATTATTTTATTGTCCGATTCTACTCGCGGAGAGATTATCTCCGTGTACTGGAGGAGGGACCATGGATGGTCATGGGTCACTATCTTACTGTGACTAAATGGAAACCTAAGTTTCGGCCCTCTGCTGAAACCGTTACTTCCACCCTCGTGTGGGTTCGTTTTCCGGGTATACTACCTGAAATGTTGGAGGAGGAGATTTTGTGGTCCATGGGGGACCTTCTGGGGAGAACCGTTAAGGTAGACCCCCTTATCCTTAACCGGTTCCCGAGCACGTTTTGCACGTGTGTGTGTTGAGATGAAGCTGGATGCCCCTCTGGAGCCCTCTTTAACGCTTTTTGACTTTGCTCGGGAAGGTGGAGTACGAAGGTCTTCATGAGATTTGCTTTGAATGCGGTAGGTATGGACACAAAGCGGAGGAATGTCCTTCCCTTGCTCCCCCTGCGGAATCTTCCCCACCACCACCCATCCGGGAACCACCGACCAAAGGTTACCCTCAAGCGGCTCCGGCCTCTATTTACGGGCCTTGGATGCTTCCTAGCTATCAAAGGAAAAAAGCTCGGAAACACCAGGCTCGGTCGGTGCGGCGCAAGGCGGTGGAGAGGAGAGGGAACTCGGATACAGCGGTTGACCTAACAGAGAAGTCTGGGCCGGATGTTGGGTCGGCCCACCAAGGGGTAGGGAACGGAGCAGGTCCACCAAAAGGTGAGATTGGAGGGTCTAGATTTGATGCCTTACGCGGTCTTGAGGAAGACCCGGATCCGCATCTATCCACATCCCTCCACATCCCCAAAGTTGAAAAATAAGATCCAAGCTCTTCAAGGCCCGGGGGTCGGACGGAGGGGAGAGTCGCCCCATCCCAAGCAACAAGAATGTCCCTAAGCCCACCATGACTAAATCCAGTCCGAGTCCAAACAAATTGAGAAAAGTGATATGGGTCAACACGAAATTGAAAATCCAATCGAGAACCACGGCTGGAAATTATTTTTCGTGAGGTGTCGGATCACCGAAATCATGTAGCTAGACAATCACATAATTTAAAGCGCCTCCGATTCTACCGATAAGGGGGGGCTCGGTAGTAAGATACATGGGTCCTCAAGCAAACCGGTGTCAAGTACCCCCAGGTACCCGCTGTGAAACCGAAATCCCCGCCCCATGGAGGTGGAGACCCCTCATCATGGAGGTATTTAATGATTCTTCCAAGAATTTTGGCATGGAACTGTCGGGGTGCCGGTTCTAATGTTGCCTTAAGACACCTCCTTCTCATGGTGAGAAGTTATAATCCTGATATCTTAATACTTGTAGAAACTCGGGTACATAGCAAGTTTGTGGGGAAAATTTGGCCAAATCCCGGGTTTAATGCTAGCATTGTAGCTGAGGGCAAATGGTTTTTCCGGGGGATATGGGTGTTGTGGAATGATTCCAAATTCCGATTGGAGATGGTTTCAATTGATGAACAAATTGTTAATGTTTTGGTGCATGATAGTAACCAGCCAGCTTGGCTCCTGTCCGCTGTCTATGCTTCCCCGAACCCCGTGTTCGGACAAGATCTCTGGGATTATCTTGCTCGCTTGGGAGCTATAGTGGATGTTCCTTGGCTTCTTATCGGTGATTTTAATCGGGTCTTGTACCGAGATGAGAAAAAGGGTGGAATTCCAGTTTCTCAAGCCAGAATTGCGGCTTTTTTGGAGGTGGTGGATAAATGTGGTTTGGTCGATCTTGGTTTTTGCGCCCCTAAGTTCACTGGAATAATATGAGGAAGGGCCCCCCAATGTACATGAAGCCCAGACGCACTAAGCCAATCACAAGTGGTTGATATCCTTTCCCCACTCGAAACCCCTCCATCTTCCTCGGAGTCGCTCCCCCCCACCGCCCCCCCTCTCGTTGGTTCAAGAGGGGAACTATCTCTTTTTCCGCGGCCCCCGGGGCGGCCGCGGGCTTTTCAACCACCCCGCGCCCCGCCGGCTTTCCGGTCCCCCGGCGGCATGGTACCTTCACCCACGCGTTTGAAACTTTTTTCTTGCAGTGTTGGAACCGTAACCCTCAACGGGATCCTGCTCCTCAAAATGCAGGATTTGAAGAAATCGTTACAGCATTGGAATCGACGGATCTTTGGTAATATCTTCGACCGTAAATTTAGATGCCTTGCCCGCTTGGGTGGGATACAAAAAGCTTTACAAGTTCAACCTTCTAGCCATCTGGAGCACTTGGAGCTTAAAGTTAGGGAGGAGTTGAACGTTGTACTGGAACAAGAGGAGGTATATTGGAGACAAATCAAGAGTTACATGGTTGAAGGAAGGAGAAAGAAACACCGGGTTCTTTCATGCAACTACTATGTTACGTAGGAGACGCAACCATATCTTGAGATTAAAAGTCAACGGAGACTCGTGGTGCGAAGATCAAAATTTGCTAAAAACTGCTGCCAAGAGGTTTTATGAACAGCTGTACACTCTCTCCGAGGCGTGTATGAATTTTGACTCCTCCGAATGGTCCTTTCCCCCGCCTCCCGGGATGAAAATAGGTTAAAAAGAAAGCCCTCCGCTGTCATCCCAAATTTCATCCCCCCCCCCCCCCCCCTTGAGCCTATCTCGCAAATGGAAGCTAATAAGGCTCCCGGTCCCGATGGCTTCCCCTTCTTTTTATTTCAACGATTTTGGCATGTGTTGGGAGATAAGGTTTCCAGATCGGGGTATGTTTTGAGAGAGGTAAGTTGATCTCGAGTGCATGAAGCCATTATTTGTCCCATCCCCCGAAGAATGAGATCCCGGAGTCCCTTACCCGGCTCCGCCCCATCTCGCTTTGTAACGTACTACTTAAAGTTGTGTCGAAGATCCTGGCAATAGACTTAAGCCCCTTATGCCCAAGCTAACGGGTAGCCAATCGAGCTTCATTCCGGGTCGATCTACAACGGATAATATAGTAGTTGCACAAGAGCTTCTTCATACATTGAGTAAGAGACATGGGCGCAAGGGAGGGTTTATCCTTAAAGTGGATCTCGAGAAAGCCTATGATCGCATCGAGTGGTCATTTTTGAAGGAAGTCCTTAAATTTACAGGGGGTTTAAACATGAGTTTATTGAGCTGATCATTGTCTGCCTCCCACTTTCTCCTCCCCCGGCCCTGTGCGGTGTGTTGGAATGGTGAAATTTTGGATTCTTTTAGACCATCGAGGGGCTTAAGACAGGGGGATCCCCTATCCCCTTATCTTTTTGTTCCTCCCGTATGGAGGTCCTTAGTTATATGATAATTAAGTCGGTGGATGAAAAGCATGGTCTCCTATTCTTGTGAGAGGTGTGGGACCTCGATTATCACATGTTTTCTTCGCGAGATGATCTCCTCTTATTCGGGAAGCCTCCTTTTCCCAAGCTCGTCATATGGAATTCCTGTTGGCTAAGTTTTGTGGTTTCTCGGGACAGCGCATTAGTAGGAGTAAATCTCGTATTTGGTTTTCGCCTAATACCCCTTGTTACCTCCGTCATACCATTTGTGTTGAATTTCGGATTACGGCAACACCTTATATTGGAAAATATTTGGGTGTCCCTATCTTTTATAATCGTCCATCTAAGATGTTTAATTATTTGTTAGATAAAGTGGACAGGGGGCTTGCGGGGGGTGAAGGCGGTTCTTGTCTAGAGCCTCTCGTCCGATTTTATTAAAATCTACTTTGTCTGCTTTGCCTGTTTATAGTATGCAGACTGCGGCTTTACCTCGGCTTACTCTTAAAGCTCTAGAGCAGAGATGTAGAGATTTCTTTTGGGGTACCTCTGGGGACCGCAGAACTCTACATACTATCTCATGGCGGAAGGTGTGTTGTCCTAAATCTAGGGGCGGTCTAGGAGTTCCGGTGCTGAAGAACTTGAATGCCGCTCTAATTTCCAAGTTAATCTGGAACCTGATTAAGCAACCGGACTGCCTACCGTGTCAAGTTTTGCATAACAAGTACGGGGGTTGGAAGACCTTGGTGCGGGGTAAGAAGGTGGTTGGAAGCCGGTCGGTGCAGGCGTCTGCAAAGTCGGTCCAGGTTGTTCGCTGCATAATGTGGTATGGGATGTGGGGGATGGAAGGTCGGCTCCGTCCGGTTGGATTCGATGGCTGGCTATTGGATCACCCTTTGGGGCGGCATGCTTTAGGTGTTATTCCGGGGGTCAACTTGGTAAGGAGGTTTTCATTCTTCGCGGGCCCCAGAGGGGGGCGGCCCCCGGCCAGATATCCTCCAATATTTATTACCTACGGATATTATTCTCATTCTTCTAAGGAAACAACTGGTTCTTTCAAGCGAGGGGAGGGATACTCCGAGATGGACTCTCACCGAACTGGAGTCTTCCCCCCACTCCACCGCGCCCCTCCGCTCCCACCAGGGCCCGAAGGCCCTTTTGCCGGCCACATTCTATGGATACGGCTAGACCTTGGTCTCGTATCTGGAGGTTTCGAGGTCCTTTAAGGGCGTCTCTCACCTTTTGGTTCATTTTGAAGGGAGGCCTGCCGACTGCCGAACTCTTGTGGAAAAGGGGCATCATTACTTCCCCCCATCCCCCCCGCGCCGTTGTCAAGCGATATTCCATCCTGTTTACATATCCTCCGGGATTGCTCATCGGCGGCTAGAGTGTGGCGTCTTATTTTGTCTAATGATGAGTGGTATTCCTTCTCCCACCCCATAGAGATGTATATGATTGGATTTTTTGCAATATTCTTAGTAGTCAGTTTAGATCTTCTTTTGGTGGGCATTGGCCCTATGTGTTTAGACAGGTTGTTCGGGAGTTATGGGTAAATCATAATGTTTCAACCCACAGCTCTCCTCACTTTTTGGAGGATTACTATGCTCTTGCTAAGAGGTGTCTTTTGAATTCTTGGAATCTCCTCTTAGCTTGGGCATAGTCTCTTTTTCCTTTTCTTCCATGTTACTTGTACATTTCTTTTGTTGAAATGCATACCCGGTTTTAAACCAAAAAAAAAAATAAATCAGATCCAAAATAAATGGGAAAAATATATACATATATATATATATATATTATGGTGGTGTGTGTGTAGAATGTTACAACTCATAAGGGAATGAGAGGGAGAGGGAGAGGGAGAGGGAGTGGTGGCATTAAGAACCACCTGGATTGGGAGGTCTTTTCAGCTATGGTTTCTTTCATCATTCCACATCTGTCCCCTATTACTTGAACACAACTTCTTCCAATATTTTATATTCAAGGATTCATTTACCAAAAAAAAAAAAAAAAAAAAAAAATTTTATATTCAAGGATAGGGATTTTATTGTCAAATCTTCTTTCTTTATTATTTTCAAAATCCTTAAATCAAAATTAAATTGCTATCTTTTGATATCAAAATTCAATAATATATAAATTATAAAGTACAAATTACTAATTATCAAAAAAAAAAAAAGTACAAATTACTAAACACGCTATCTAAATTACTTTATGAACTTGACATGGTTTTTTGACTTAATATCTTCATTAACTAATTAGGAGAGATCTATGGGAGGAGACCCCAACACTGAGAACCTCAATTTTACTTTGACAAGTTAGATGAAATACCTAACTAAGGATTTTTTTTTTTTTTTTTTTTTTGGTAATTTATCTGGTACGTAGTAGTCACTTTATACTCCAACTAAATTAAATTCGAACCGCGTTCGACCACTATTTGGGAAAGCTCTCCAACTTGAAGCCCAGCCCATAAAAGCCCTAAATTTGGCCCAATTAATTTCGTAATGAAGTCAAACATTAGAAAATACTATCTGTTTTAAGTCGACGCTTTTGTCCATCATTTTCTTTTCAGGATAAGGTAGCCTGGATCATTATGGGCCATTCAGCCCATAAATGAAAAATCCACGGTTGGTCCTCAGCCCAACTCATTTCATTTTTTTTTATTTTTTAATTAATTTCTTTCTTTATAATCCCTTTTTTTTTTTCGTCTATTACTTTATTATAAAATTCACAAAATATATATACAAGGAACGTAAATTTGGTGAAATTCCTCTCTTAACCTAATAGTTTAAAAATCTCTTCCTCAATTTAAGAGTTTAAACTTGAAATTTTATAATTCAAAATATATTTATAAGTACGAGTATTATTGGTATAATGCCTAAAATTTCAAAAAATAAAAATAAATGTCTCAATTATTATTAATTTTCTCAAAAACTTTCCCCCGCCCCCTCTCCCCTCCCCACCACTTAATAAAGATGGTAAAGCAACTCCTTTTTAAAATGTTCCCTAACTAATCACAACCTTTTCTTTTAATACAAAGCAGCCCACCACCATCTTCTTCCTATTTTCCCACTACCAAACCAAGAAAAAAAAAACACACACACACAAAAAAAAAATTCCTCTTCAAATTTTTACTCTCTTTATTTGATTGTCTCCCTCTCCACCGTCAGTAGTAGCAGAGAAGAAAAAGGAAAAAACAATGCCACTTACTTTACTCTCTTCTCACCAGAGACTACTGCTACTACTACTGCTTCCATTCCTCGCATTCACACTCGTTCACTCCCACTACCACTACACTCCTTCAGCTCCTTCCCTCTACACCGAATGGCGATCCGCCAGAGCCACCTACTACGCGCCGGCGGATCCTCGGGATGCCGTCGGTGGAGCATGCGGTTTTGGGGATTTGGAGAAGAATGGGTACGGTAAGTCTACTGCTGGACTCAGTACTATATTGTTTGAAAAAGGTCAGATCTGTGGCGCTTGCTTTCAAGTTCGATGTGTTGAGGATTTGAGATGGTGTATTCCGGGGACTTCTATTATTGTTACTGCTACTAATTTTTGTGCTCCTAATTATGGGTTTGAGCCTGATGGTGGTGGACATTGTAATCCTCCCAATGCTCATTTTGTTTTGCCTATTGAAGCTTTTGAGAAAATTGCTGTTTGGAAAGCTTCCAATATGCCCATTCAGTATCGCAGGTAATAATAATATTAATTTTTTATTTTATTTTATTCTTTTAAACCTTTACTTTACTTTTTCTGGGTGAAGTTTATTCTTGAGGCTGTTTTTCCTTTATTGCTGGTTTTTTATTACCATCAGAAATCAATTTTCATATATAATATGGAAATAATTATTAGCTTACGATAATGTCAAATTGCACAAAATGATGAAATGCTAAGATTAGGCAACCCTAAATACTGGAAATGGCATAAGTGAGCAAATGACAGATGCTTTCCTGGTGAATTTGGAGATTCCAATTTTTGGGTTCCTAATGAATTGCAAGTGTTGAATCAAGGCTTCATTCTCAATCATCCTTCCTCCCACTGTACACAGCGTCAATTAAAGAGATTAGATTGCATGACATAAATTATTGTACCATTTTCTGGATGCTGCATTTAAAGTTGTCTGCCATGTGCAATCTGTACAATCATGAATTAAAAGGGCCTTAGTGATCCAAGAAGAGAAGCTTTTACTTTTGGAGGTCTTCTTTTAGAAATCATTAGTTGATGAATATTTGTTCATTTGCAGAATGGACAGTTTTGTACTGGGTAAAATTGAAAAGCAAATCTATAGTTATTGGTGAATCATGTGATTTATTATACATGTAGCCAAACTAACACCCTGTTTAGCCTCTGGATTTGTCCTGGTACACCCAGGAGTGGTGTTTCTTAAAATAGAAGGGAGAAATGATAGAGGTGGCTACTAGAAGATTAGTAAGGAAAACTGGTAATCTTCATTGCTGTTGAAAAATATGGGGTCCATATACTTTGGAGGAGGGCTCCAGCTAATCTATTTCCTTATATTTCTTGCGTGAAATATGTTTCTTTTGTTGCAAAATAGGTCATTCTAGACTGCATCCTAATGATGTTTGCTCTCTAATGATTGACGTGTCCTACACAAGAATTTCATGCTTGACGTTGCTTGAAAACTTTCTTGATCTTGGGGTGATGATGTTTTCTTATTGGCGGTCCAATTTGGATATTTCTAATGATTCAAGCAACTGCATTAAATTTGTTATGGAAAGATGCTCAGGGAAAGGGATAATTGTAAATATGTAGATTCTGTATTTTTCAGACTTAAAGTTGAACACATGCACATTTATTTCTCTTTTTTTTTTATCTTGAATTTTTCATTCTTTAATGATTTCAACAGGGTAAAGTGTAGAAAAGAAGGAGGGGTCCGTTACACAGTTGATGGTGCTGGAATTTTCTTATCGGTGTTAATAAGCAACGTAGCTGGTGCTGGAGACATATCTGCTGTGAAAATCAAAGGCTCAAGAACAGGATGGCTTCCAATGGGTAGGAATTGGGGCCAAAACTGGCACATCAACGCTGATTTAAAGAATCAGCATATCTCCTTTGAGATAACAAATAGTGATGGAATCACTCTTACATCTTACAATGTTGCGCCAAATGACTGGAGGTATGGACAAACCTTCGAGGGCAAGCAGTTCGAATCTTAGGGATTTTGAATCATCAAGAAATGGATGGTTTCATTACCAGGGCTGAGCTGGTTGCGTTTAGAAGAGATGTAGTTTGTTTTGCTGTGACAGGTAGAATATATGAGGAAGGGTGAGGCAAAAGATAGGATTTTGATAATGGGATTTGGGGGGGGGGGGTATTGGAGAGTGGTAAAATGTTGTACAACAAACTTTCTTCACTTTATTCTTGCGAAGGAAGGCAAATGGTTTTGAGGATAAAATCAAAGAGCTATGCCTTCCACAGTGTAGATGGCAGAAACTTTGTCAGAAAGTCCACAAATGAGATAAATCAAACCTTCCTTCCTCCAAATGGAACTCAGGTTTGTAATGTAATGACTTTTAATTAAAGCTATTACTGTTTGCCCAAGAAATTGGACAACTTCTTCTGTCAAAAAAAAGCAGCAGAAAGCCAAAGTAAAGGGAACAAGGATAATAACACCATATGAAAAGCCAGCTCCAACTCTTTAAAGCTAGAGACAAAAGTAGAATTCATGAAAGTTGCAGTCAAAGTCTTGATTCATTCTTCCCACAAATTCCTAAAAATCATCAAAAGCTTCAATCGCTTTTTTGCCCATCAGCAATCTAAAGATTCCTGCTTTTACATGTCCTTTGCCTACATCCACAAAGCATCTGAATAGTTGTAAGTCTATAGAATAAAATAAGCAGCAGCTCCTCTTAATGCTTCCAAGTTCCAGTACCCAAAATTCAAAATTGAAATGAAAAATGTACATTATCGAACAATTGACATTCCAAAAATAGAATTTAAGATATGCGGGCCTCCCTAAGAAACTGATAGATCAGGTAGACTCCTGGAAAGAGAGTAAAGGCAAAAATATGTGGAAGCAGGCAGTTGCATATTGCACTGATGGGTATAACCAAAAGCCTTACAAGTGTGATTGATCTAACAATGGCAACTATCATTATAACATGGATAAAATGAAAATCACATCACATAGCTGAGAACAAGTTCCCGTCAAAAATGGCATGAATGATGCATATATTTAGGTCATTTGAGCTTAAGTTTCAGATGAGTTAACCATGATCCATATATATATATATATATATATTTAGACCCATTCACAAGCTAGGGAAAGTGCTTGCTTCTTTCACCATGTTAAAAATGAATCACCAAACTACGTAAATCCTAAATAGAATAGTCTTCTTCTAAAACTGACAAAAAGCAAGAGGAATCTGGTAGCTGGAAGCTTCTAATTTTAACCAAATTCACAAATTAAAGCACAAAGTTAAGAGGAGAAAAGCAAATGGAACACTAAAAACAGAATCACTAACAAATGAAGATGACAAAGCAGAAACAATGCCTGAAGAATAAGAAAAAAGGCAATGAGAAATGACAAAAACTGCAGTAGAAATATATGGCCTAATTGCATCTAAATATATGTAACACAAAAATGATCAGGGCAGTGACTGATAAGGAAGATAATTGGATAGAGTAGTTGCTAAACCCCAAAGCTACCTACGAACTAATCCATTTTCCCAAGTGAAATAATGAAATATATATAATATATCAATCCTGTAGTCAAAAGTGCAAGAAGAGATTCATATTTGATGATCTCTTCTAATTCTGTGTTAACTATCAGATGCAACTTTAGCACTGGAGGTTCAACTAGTTCAACTTGCTGATAGAGAAATCAAATAATTTTATGTGCATGCAGGACATGAAGCAAAATAAAATATCCCAAATTAATTCTAGGACAAAAAAAAAAAAAAAAAAAAGAACAAAAAAGACCTACATAAAAGTTTCAAATAGGGTCTTGAATATCTTCTTGTGACAAGTAAAATTTTATTTGAATTATAGTATTAGGCCTAGAAGAACTACGTAACTAGTTTGTACAATTTTAGAGAAACAAACTTCAAAAAATATACACTTCAGATATTTTTCTGTCACCAAACAGAAAAATCAAGATTCTAATTCATAAAATGGTCTTCCATTTTTCTGTGACCAAACAGCCCCATAAGCAGTGTCCAAATGCAACTTTCGAGCTTCTCAAATTGTCTGTATTCTATGGCCAGGATCAAGCTATTTAACCATCAGCTAGTTAGAATAACATGATTCAGTTATGAACTTCTAAACTCAAATATCTACTGCTAAAATCAACATGCTTTATAGTAAAATATGAAACATAAATGCAACTTTTACATAAACTAAAACACTGCAGCAGGAATATACTGCAGAAAGCATACGAGGAAGTGCAATCTGTCCATGTTTTGAGAGTTAAGAATTATATATTCTAGTAACTAAAGTATACCATCTAAAAACGAAAAAATTCCATTAAGAGGAAAATTAAATGTGGAAGATTTCATTTATTTTTTTTTTTTGGTTGTTGTTGCTGAAGTTAGTAAACAGATTTGAAGACATGATACAGCTTTCTGCATCCCTTCACATCAAATGGGACATGGGACAGGACTGGTTTTTTTGACTATGGAATACAAGTAGTGTGACTATCAGTATGCGTACAAATTGGGAATTGGGACAAAATAAATGACTATATACCAGAAACCACTACAAAATTTTCCATACCATGCCAGCACTTTGTTGTTGGAAGCAAATTGGTAGAAATCATGCATGCAAGGAGATCATAGCAGAAGAATTTTGCTCCTCGACAGGTCTGTATTCATCGATGAAGAACTAAAGACCAAAACTGCAGCATTACAGCTTCTGCTGCGATTTAATAAGTAACGCGTTCAACATAATGTGAATGGCAGCTTCATAAACAACTTTGTCGTAATGCATTCCATCAACTGAACATTGCTTTCCACATCTATTACTCAATAATCGAATATCTAGCAACAAGAGGGGTCCGCCAAATTTCCATACTAGTTTACTTTTATAAAGTTCTTCATCATAAGCATACCGCATCAAGTCAGTCATTTTAACCTTCTTCTCCTCTGTGTTTAATCTTTCATTTACCAAAGTTGGCATCCCAAGCCAGAACATGTGAGGTGTTCGTGCTACTGCAGGCTTATCACCAAACTCAAAATCTGAAGTAACAGGTATCAATGGCATCACTGTGTCCTTCAACATTTTTACAGAAACACCGTAATCTGTTGCATTGTTTACATGTAGCATATCCCACAAACCTGCCCCCATCACAAAAACATCAGGATTCAACTTTTTCTCCCTAAAGTTTATCATCAAATTTGTCAAGTTACTAATATATGGTGCCCACATAAAATCCAACTTCATTCCTATCTCATCAACCACAATATGGTAATCACTGTGCCTCTTAAACAAATCTCCCCTAACATTTTGCATCTCCTTTGTTCCCAACACCAGTTCTAGCAACGAAACAACCACTAATCTTGCCTGTGAGTCCCCAGCTACTACAACCCACGAGCCGTTCAAAAGTTCTGAAGCATCAGATCTACTTAACTTCTGAAAATCACAATCTAATACACCAGTCCTAGACCTTATCCAATTCCAAGACTTCTCACTAGAATCATTACTTACTTGTTCGTGAAAATGAAATTCAACATCATGGAGTAAAGAAATGCAAGATTCGCGATTAGCAGAAGCTACAGCTACAGATGGCATCATTCCTGAAGAAGATGAAATAAAAGAGGAAATTGCAGGAAAATAAGGAGTCAAATGAACGCCTACCGCAAGAGTAATGAACAAAGCACCGCTGAAGAACAACATTTTGTTGCGACTTAAGTGCCAACCCGCCAAACCCATAGGTACAAACAGTACAATACAGGCCGCCAATACTCCAAATTGGACGGCCCCTAACATAATTATCGTGATCTTTGTAGTGGGTTTTCGAGAGCTTTCACATTTGAAGCATCGAAAGAAGGGATTAGCAAGACAAAGATCAGAGTTGAATCTTCTTTCTTGAATTCCTGAATTCTTTATTTTCCTTTTCCTGGATTTTAGAATTAGGGTAGGGATACGGATGGTTTGGTATAGAGAACTGGATTGTGCACGAAGGGAATTGAAGTGATGGAAATGCTGCAACAACGAGATGGAGAATGATGCCAGAAGAGGCTTCTGGTGGCTGACAGCGACGGTTGACGGTGGCCGATGATGCTGACTCTCGAGCGAGCTTTTAATAACAAGGCTACAAAAATTGTCTAATGTTAATTTGTAAAAGTAATGAGACATATATTGATTTTAAAAAAATAAAAGAAAAATTCTTCATTTCAATCTCGTAATTATTTTTATTTATTTAATGAGGTCCTCAAAACTATTTTTGTTTGCTAAAATTAGTCCTTCCAATGATTTTTTATTATTAATAATTATTAATAATTTTTCAAGAATTTTGCTCATATGCACCTCACTTCACATGTTCATTTTGTTCGTGGTAAATTTAAAGTGTTTCGAATACAATTAAGTGGATATATCTTGCAATTTAAAAATACTTAATCGAGTAAAAAACTTTTAATTTTCAGTTAATAATTACTCACATATATTTTCTAGATCACGATGTAAGAATTTGGTTCACAAAACATATTTTTATTGCAAATATCATATTAGTAACTTATTATAAAACTATTATTAATAAAACTAAATTAAATTTATCGTCCCCTCTATATATATATATATATATATATATATACATATAAATAATATATGATAATATAGAAAATATTCCATCCCACTAAAGAATCATAGGAAACTAATAATATGTAAGGACTAATGTTGAAAATTTTAAAACCATTAGTGACTTAATTGAGAATGTTTCATATTTTAAAGGACTAATTTGCATTTTAGCCAAATTTAAACTCCGTTTAATCGGAATATATCCGAAATTAAAATCTCCGCTAGTTGACGATTTCTAATAATTGTGACTGCCAACGGTTTCTACTGCTTCCGCGCTTCCTCGCTCTACACGGTAGCAATTGGCGAAGAAATCTTTCAATTGAACCGAACCTTCTGGAATTTCTGACAATTAAATCCTTTTTCACCATCTCCTGCTTGTTTTTCCTTCTCTGAGTGTATAATCAGAGATTGTTTGAATCAGTGGCAATGGAGAACAAACTCAGTGAAGCTCAGAAATTTGTATGGAAAGGAGCTATACCTCTGCTAATTCATCTCCATGAATCTGAAGTTACCACTGTCCCTCCTCCACCTCCTGCCCTGGTTTTCCCTCAACTCTCTATTCATTATTTGACTGTGGTGTTTTGATTGTCCTTCGTGTTTTAACCGATCAATGTAGGTAATGAATTTTGTTTTGCCGATTGATTTTGTTGTTGTTTTTTTCGGATAGAATTGAGTATTGTGAAATTTGATGGGTTGAATTGACTATGTTTTTAACTGATTTTGGTGTTCTATGTATATTCCTTTGTGATTAGACGGGTAATCTTTGTGATTTTCATGAACAGCTAGGCTAATTTTAGGATATTGTAGATTTTGAAACTTAGACAATATATCTCTTACTGTAATCTTAATGAGGATATTTTATTTACATCCAATCGAGCGTTCTTTTTCTCCTTCGGCGCTAATAAAGATTTTGGGTGTATTTAGATCGTTTTTGAAGTGAAGGTAATTTTAAATTTTTGGCTTGAACATTTGAAATGTTTAAATAAAGTTTTGGTAATAAGAGAGCACAATTGAAATATTTTGAAATTTACTTTTAAATAAATATTGAAGTTGGCTAAAGTAAATTGGAAATGATTTTCTGCATAAAAATTGTTTAGGCAAATATAATAACCATTATAAGCTAAATCAAAAATACATGCAAACAACAATTTTCAGGTTGTAGATTCTTGTCATTACTGTTGATAAGATCTTTTGATACATTGAAAAACCTTTTTAGGTTTTAATGCTGAAGCTATATCCTCGTCAGAAAAGCGCAATATATCATATTTAAAATGTGTCAAAAATACTCTTTTTTCTTGAGATACACTCAGGTGATGTATGTATGCCTGGTGTTGAAAAGCTGGTTTCATGTCTGACATGTGCTGTATGTTGGCGGCTGATCCATGTCTACAGCTGTAACCTTTCTTTCATATTCAAGAATCAGTACTCTAAATAATTTACTATTTGTTAGTATTAGTGTTTTCTTAAAGTTTGAAGCATGATACTGTTATTCTGAAGAATTAAACCTTACTTCAAAATTAGATTAGAACCACCAAAGATTTTAATTCAATAAGAAATTCATGTGACCACTTTGTTCTTCAATTAACATGCAACTTTTCTTTGATGTAGACATAGATTGAAATGTCTGTTTGTGTCATTAATATGAGGGTCATTAACATAGGTTAGAGGTATTGTTATCTTTTAATGGACAATCTACTGATTATCTTGCTACTTTTACAGAATTGAACTTTTGCATAACACAATAGAAACAATGCTCTTAAATTAAGCTATGAAATCTGACAATATCAGCACTTCTATAGGTCAAAAGGGTTTCTAATCTTCATTTTTCAGTTCACCTAACTAATGTCTTTTATATTATATTTTCATCTGAACTACGAGAGTTCAATGAGGAGCAAAGCTGGAAGGCCACCTAAAGTTAATTTTAACCATTTGATGTGAGAAAAATATGCTTTGCTCATCCTTTAGCTTGCTCCACTTCCCCTAAAAATAGAAGTCAGTAATTAACATTTAGCTTGTAAACCTTAACTGCGTAGAGACAAAAATTTAGAAGACTCTGCTGCTGCATTATCTCATTGACCTTGCAGTAATGGATGATAGTTTTAAAGTTAAAGCTCATGGTGAAATCTAATGCTTTTGCACTCAACTTAAAAGATTGTATGCTGTTTAAAGCCACAGGATTCAACTTGGATTAAGGAATTATCTAATCTTGTTAAAGAGAATAGTTTGTTTGTTCATAAATAGTTTATGCCTTCCTTTTATTTTATATATATATATATTTTTATTTTGGGCGAATCTATCTGCTTTATTGTCATGAATGCATCACGAGATGAAACTCAGTTGTCACATTCCATGGGTGTGTGTAGCTCTTAAGGAATATTAATGCTTCTTGAAGTTCTAATTTGGTTCTTCCTGTTGCAGATTTTAGCTCCTCGAATTGGCTACCTACCTCTATTGATTCCTCAAATTAAACCCTTCTTCACCAGCACACTTCCTCCTGGTGTTGACACTGTATGGTTTGAGTACAAAGGATTGCCTCTTAAATGGTATGACGAGCAGTAATTTAACAATTTTTCCTCACATGCTTTATTAGGTGTCATATTTGGAAAAGAGGAGAACCACCCCAATTTCTTTCAGGGGCTTAAGGCAGTGTGTGAATGTGTAGCAGAATGGGACACTAGATAGAATTATTGATTTGGTTGATACTTTTACCAAAACAACTGTAGATTGAATCACTCAGGAGAAGTTGATATACAGATTCACATATAAGAATAAGAATTTAACTGTGTGCATTGCCTTCGAGTGTTTCAAATGAAGTGAACATCAACCAAATCTAGAGAAAAATGTTCTAAAGCAATGTTTAAGCTTGATCACCCCTTGTTGTTATAAAACATATGTTGCTGATTTTATGAATATTTGGAGAAGAATGTGCTTGTCTGATGTTCTTTTATTTTTAGTTTGAAGCTTTTGAAATTTTCCTCACTTTTGGTTGTTAATTGTTTGAATGATCAAAATGTTTTACTTGCTGAAAGCAAGATGGATGAGATAGGGAGGATGTTATTGTATATTGATAGTGGTATACTGCCTCATTTAGGTCAGAGGAACACTATTTTAGTCTCTTCTTCTATCCCTTTTGGTGTTTGCAGCTTTCTTCATATTTCTCTGTTCTTCTTCTCTTCTGTTTTTTAAATTGTTTCTTTTGAAACTGAACTTCATGTTCTTCGTTCAGGTACATACCAACAGGAGTACTCTTTGATCTTCTTTGTGCAGAACCAGAGAGACCTTGGAATCTGACGGTAAAAATACATATATAATTCTTTGTTGTATGATTTTTTTATTGATTATGTATATCTAAATAGTTTGTTTTGGAATAGCTTACTCTAATGTATTCGTCCTAATTGAATAGTAAACTTTCTGGTTATGGTTATCTATCAAGAGATATGTGACAGTACATGTGCTTGTGCAGACACAAGCTCAAATACACACATCTTTAGTCCCTGTATATGTATTATTTTGGAAAATGAATTTTGGGGTCCGGAAAATGAAGTAAAACAGAAGCATTACAATTAGAATATCCAAGTATATCCCTGTTTATTATGATTATCTTTTGGTAGTTGATTGTTTTATCTATTTATTTATTCTTTTTTCTTTTGGGAGGAGGGTCTGCATGAGTGGGGTGGTTTTAAATAAAGATCCAAGGTTAGGTTCACAGGCTTGGATGAAATAAATCTATAGGATTTGAATAATTTATCTTCTGATTTCTTTTGGTAAAGATTTTTATTATGTTAGGTCAAGCAATGAATTGCTTCATTCTGTTGCAGGTACATTTCAGAGGATATCCAGAAAATATTTTGACTCCCTGCGAAGGCGAGGATAGTGTAAAGTGGAGCTTTATTAACTCCTTGAAAGAGGTTAGGTACAATACCTATTACTCATCTTCTACGCAGTTTTCCTTGGGAACTTGAAATGTTGCACGTTTCATTAACTTGTGATTATGTTTGCTAATTGTGACATCTGCATTTAGTAAGAACATGAATGCAGAGATTAATATACCTGAACACACAAACACATATTGTTTTCTTTCTTTCTTTTTTTGCCCTTTTTGAGAAGCTTATATTGTCTTAAAATTTTATCCTCCAACAGATTTTGGTGCTCTCTTATTCACAAATTAAAATTTTGTTTTTGTTTCCTCTTGTCCAATTCCTGCTATTGAAGTAAGACTTTGCAGTTTTTATGCTGATTGGTATTCGGGTTGCCTTTTTTGGATCTCTTCAATGGTTTTCAGGCAGCATATGTAATCAATGGGAACTGCAAAAATATCATGAATATGTCGCAATCTGATCAATCAGAACTTTGGCGCTCTATATTGAATGGTATGTGAAATTAAGGAAATTGTTTCACTTTTTCCTCCTTTCTTTAATTTCTTATGAACATATGATAAATTAAACTCTATTTATTAAATATAAAAGAATATAGGTCATCATGAGGGTTAGAAATAAAATCTGGTTGCCTACCTCCATAGTACATAATTTTATTGGTTATTCCCCCCTTCAATGCAGAGGCTTTGATCATGTGATATGAGTACCGATGTATGCATGATTTGCAATCAAGCCTGACAGATATTATTGTGTTTTCAGTTTAAATTACAGATAGATGATGGAATTCAGATCCCTGGATATTTTTCTAGGACTACAAAATCACTAAAAACTTGTCAAAAGCTCAATTGTCATATTAAGATTTAGTTGAGAATTCATCGACGCACTGTTTCCAAACGGATGTTATTATTTTCTTGCCACCTAATAGAAACTTTCTTCTTAGCAACTTTTTGGTGGACTGAGCATTTATCCTGCTGTTCATGTTAAAAGTGTGGGTCTCTAAAATCTTCTTTGTTGACTAGCATTGGTTAGCTATCCACTGGTTTGGCTGAAGTCTCAGTACCTTTGTCCTCCTTGTTGCTGCTGAAGCTGTTTTCATTTCATTTAGGATCTCGTGTTAAATGAAGTGAATATTTTTGTCATGGGACCATATATTTGCTTTTCCAATGGACCCATCATATGGATGCTTTTATGGCTCCTGAATTTAAACTCAACTTTATCTATGGCTATATTTCATTTTTTCAGTACATAATAGTGGATGTTTCAGTAGGACATATTTAAATGCATCAATGCATGTGGTATATTGTTTTTATGTGCATGATATATAAAGCTTCTACTAGCGTAACTTTCAGCATATGTTATAGTTGACTTATGTGGTCTTTTCCACAGCATTCATTGCTTCAGCTATGGTTTATCTTACATTAAAATAATGAGCAGGTAATTTGGAAGCTTACATTCGGATTGCATCTAAGCTGAAACTTGGCTTGGGTGGGGATGAATTTTCGATTAAATTAAACTCATCCTCCATCAAAACTCGACAAAGCACTAGTGACGGAGATGCTAGTGGACCAACCAAACCAGGTAAGAAAAGTTTCTGAATTTTACTGAGCTGGACTTTCAGTGGTGTACCATGTTATGCTTCCTAATTTTCCATTTAGGAGTCTATACTCTATATATGCTGAGAGAGGAAGGATTGCAGTTTAATTCTAGATATTCCTTATTTACTTTTACAAAACCTTGCTGTGCAATGATGTCAAAGTAATTAATTGGGTGGACTGGTCACCACAGTAGAGATGCACAAGCTGCTACTAAGTGGGTTCGGAGTTGGCTGTTTTAAACTGAAGTTGTGATATCATCTAGCTATAGCTATTGTGTGCTAAATTTTTAGATTTCACTATGCATCTAAACTGGCTGCTCCCGTTATTGTTAGATGCTGTAAATTATTTCTGATCTCCTTAAAACTTGATGAATATGACCTGCCTTTTATATTATTTTTTGTTATGTTACTGTTAATCTTGTTTGGCTGTGATACTAAGAATCTTACTTTTGGTGCAATGTCAGATAAAATTCCAGTTAGGTTGTATGTTCGAATTATCAATGAAGATTTTGATGACTTAGAAGATATACCTGCATTTGACAATTGGGATAGAATTTCTTACATAAATCGTCCTGTTGAAATTTCCGGAGAAGGTAAAAGGGAAGTTCTTCTCTTATATATATTGAAAGCCTAAGTTTTGATTTTATACCTCTTTTTTATCTTAAGGACATGTAATACAATGTGCCTCTCCTTTTCTTTTTCTATTGTCTTTATACAGTGTCAAGACACATCTTACGTATTTTACTTTCAAGTTTCATATTGGAAATCACTCTCTGAACAGATTACTAATATTGTGGAAAGAATGGCAAGATTTTGGTTCAGTTTTATCTTGCTTAATGGTTCCCATGTCTTCTCAACTGCAGGGAAATGTTTCACCTTATCTGATGCCATGAAAGCTCTTCTGCCCGAATTTTTCCCTGACAAACCTTTAACAAATGATCTTTTACCTACACCCACCGAGTCTGATGATGGACAGAGCACACCATCCAGCGAGGCAGGCAATATGAGAAGCGCAGAAGAAACTGGAGAAACAATCTGCAATCGTTTAGATTCTTTATCACTCTTGGATAGTGCTGAGATAAAGTTGATCCGGATTCAAGGTATAGAACCAAAGCCAGAGATTCCATTTGCCTGGGTTGTGAACAACTTGATGAATCCTGAATACTTCATTCATATGTGTGTATATGTCAAAATCCAAGAACCAATTGCCGCATGATAATGCATTTTTCTCATTTGATAATACCCTGTCAAACTCCCTTGGGGCGATTCTTTACATTTCAATAACCATGTATATATATTTAGCGTAAAAACTGTACAGTATAGTTAAATCATTGAGCTACCAGGAATTTCATGTCTGAACTACATAATTTTTTCAAAGTGCTTTTTCTTCAGCATTCTTTTAAATCCAATTTCTTAGTCACGTTTCTGCCCAGAACTTTTATCTTATCTTATCTTATTATTAGAACAGGTTGTTTCTCAAGTGAATCTAGCCGTTGCATGTGTGGATGTTGGCTTAATTCCCTTCGAAGTATACGATTTTTTCGTGGTTTTTATTTTATTTTATTTTTTAAGGAACAAAAAAGAAAAAGAAAAGAAAGAAAAAGAAAGAAAAACTGTGCAGCCTGTTGTGACTGTGTTTTTTCTTCTTTTCAAGCTACAATCTTTGATGCGTCCAACGATTTTTCACCAACAAGCAGGAAAGAAAGATGATCACTTTCCTTTCAATTTCTTCCTTTTGTTGCTAAAGGAGTTTCCTTTTCCTCGGAATGCTAATCCAGAGACAGAAGATCTTGTTCGGCTTCCTATGCCCTGTATTGGATTTTTGTAGGACTAACAAGAAAACCTTTCTTCTTGATCATTCATGCATCGCCACCCAAAACTGGAGCACAAGATTATCTCGTCTTCTCTCGACGTTGAATTCGCAAAAATTCCCTAAAGATATCCACGAAGTCAACAAGAAAATCAGACATTTGATTCAAAATGGCTGCCACCAAGATGCAAGAAATTTGTTTGACAGGTTAATTCATCGAAATACAACAACATGGAATTTAATGATTAGCGGATACGTCAAACAGCGGGAAATTTCCAAAGCTAGACAACTTTTTGATGGGATGGCTGAGAGAGATGTTGTCTCGTGGAATTCAATGATTACAGGTTACATGTCGTGCAGGGGAACGAGGTATTTGCAGGAAGGACGACATCTGTTCGATGAAATGCCTGAGAGAGACTTTATTTCATGGAACACAATGATAAGTGGGTATGCAAAAAGTGGTAAAATTACTGAAGCTCTGAAGCTATTCGATGCTATGCCTGAGAAAAATGTCGTGTCTTGGAATGCCATAATTTCTGGGTTCTTACAGAACGGTGAAGTTAAATTGGGAATTGAGTTTTTCAAGAAAATGCCCCGGCGAGATGCAGCTTCCCTCAGCGTGCTTGTCTCTGGTTTGATACAGAATGAAGAATTGGATGAAGCTGCAACAGTTCTCAAGGAATTTGAAAAGACTGGTGAGGGAAATGAAGATCTGGTTCATGCTTATAATACATTGATTGCTGGATATGGGCACAAGGGAAAGGTTAGCGATGCTCGTAAACTTTTTGATCAAATGCCCTTTTATGCTGATGATAGAAGAAGTAGGAATGGAATCAGGAGATTTGAGAGAAATCTAGTTTCTTGGAACTCAATGATCATGTGCTATGTGAAAGCTGGGGATGTTGTTTCTGCTAGAGATTTATTTGATCAGATGGTGGAACGAGACACTTTTTCTTGGAACACTATGATTAGTGGTTATGTTCATGTTTCAGACATGAAAGAAGCTTCAAAACTTTTCTCAAGAATGCCAAATCCTGATATCTTATCATGGAACTCGATAATCTCAGGTTTTGCAGAGTCAGGAAACTTAAAACTTGCTCATGAGTTTTTCGAGAGGATGCCTCAGAAAAATCGGGTATCTTGGAACTCGATCATAGCAGGATGCGAAAGAAATGGGGAATACGAAAGAGCAATTAACCATTTCATTTGTATGCAAGCAGAAGGAGAAAAACCAGATCGACATACTCTATCATCTTTACTCAGTGCTTCTGCTGAATCTGTAGCTCTGCATCTGGGAATGCAAATTCATCAGTTGACAACAAAGATCGTTGTGCCAGACATACCATTAAATAACTCCCTCATTACAATGTACTCCAGATGCGGGGCAATAGTGAATGCAAAAGCTGTTTTTGATGAGATGAGTTTTCAGAAAGATGTAATATCTTGGAACGCTATGATTGGTGGATATGCGTCTCATGGATACGCTATGGAAGCTCTCGACCTCTTTGAATCGATGAAGCAGCAGCAGTTTAAAGTAAGACCTACTTATATCACATTCATTTCAGTTTTACATGCCTGTGCTCATGCTGGTTTTGTCGATAAAGGTCGATTTTATTTCACTTCAATGATTAAAGAATTTGGTATTGAACCAAGAGTTGAACATTTTTCTTCCCTTGTGGATATTGTGGGTAGACATGGGAATGTTGAAGAGGCTGCAAATATAATTAAGAGTATGCCTATGGATCCAGATGGGGCTGTGTGGGGAGCATTATTGGGTGCATGTAAAGTGCACAATAATGTAGAGTTGGCACAAGTTGCAGCTGAAGCATTAATTAAGTTAGAACCTGAAAGTTCAGGTCCATATGTGTTGTTATATAATATGTATGTCGATATTGGGAGATGGGATGATGCTAATAAGATTAGGATGGTGATGGAAGGAAGTAACATTAAAAAGGAACGTGGGTATAGTAAAGTGGATACTGGTTTCTAATAGTGTTTCTTGATTAGTGTGTTCAGAGTCTCGGCCATATCTTTCTCAGGGCCTTTGGATGCATTGAGTGTTCAAAGTCTTGGCGTGGCTCAACCATATTCTTTTCCGTGCCTTTTGATACATTGAGTGTTTAGAGTCTAGGTGTAGCTCGGCCATATCCTTCTCAATGCCTTCAGATGCATTGAGTGTTCAGCGTTTTGGCATGGCCCGGCCATATCTTTCTCAACGCCTTTTGATGCATTGAGTGTTCAGAGTCTTGGCGTGGATTGATCATATCCTTCTAAGAAACTTCCAATGCATTGAGGCATATCTAGCTCGGCATTGTTTGGCCATATTATTCTTAGTATCCTTCCCATATATTGATTCATATCTAACTCGATATAAAACTCAATAAGTGATATATTATTTTTTACCTTTGTATCACCGAACTGAGTCAGTCACTAATATTGATATGTACTAATTTAGAAGCAGAAGAATGCTTCTAATGTTCAATAATATTATTATTATATTATTTTTTAAAACATGGGACTATAAAAATGGAAAAGACCAAAAAGTTTGTTGAGATATAATGGTGGTTAGTTTGGTTTAGATGACTTATCAGAAATGGGGGGTTATGTCCCAAAGCAAAAGCAACTAACAAAAATGCCCAACAAACACAGCTTTGATGGCTATTTTCAAACGCCAAAGAAACAACAGTCAACAACGTCCCGCCCTTTCTCTCTCTACCTCCAAGATCAGCCGCCATCCAGTAAGGGGGGACGGAAAGAGGGAAGGCCAACCATTGAAGATAAGCAATCTCCACCTGTAAGACAGCCAAATCTTGCCACGTGTGAATCATCCCTTCTTTTTTTTTTTTCTTTGTAAAATTCTCTTACACACAGTTTCGTTATCTCTTTTGTTGTCCCAAGAGTCAAAGGGGCAAAGAAAAGGAAAAGATTGGTTATTTTGGGCGCTCGATAGTTGGTGTGAACGAAGGAAACTTTCTGTTTCTTGGAACTGGGAATTCGAAATAACTTAAGAAAAATAGAGAAAAGTAATGGCTGCAGCGTCTCCTTTGGGCTCGTCAACTCTTGTTCAGTCCCGGATTACTGGGCTTGGTCTTAAGATTCAAAAGTCTACTTCGTCCAATTTCAATTCAGTTCTTTTCACCAGGTGATTGCTTCAGCGAGTCTTTTTTTTTTTTTCAAATTTAAGTCTTTTCTTGTGCGTTTTGATCGAATTCTTTTGTGCGTCAAAGGTCAAACTTCTGGTTCGCAGTTGCAAAATCTTGAAGGGTCTTTTTTTCTTTTTTGGAAGAAATGAAGTATTTTTCATGGTTTGGACCTTGAAAAAAATGGATGTTTATTTATGGGTTTTGAATGGTATGTGCTTTGGCAACTATCAAGGAAAGATAAACACGGTATATAGCGCTACGAGGTCCCATTTTGCGTAATTGAGTTCTTCCGCTGCCCAAAGAAGATGAGAATGTGGAGATTCTGGGTTTATGCTACCTTTCCTTTTATGAAGTTGTTTTGTGTTTTTGGAAATGCTTGATTGAACTTTCGGCTTAATGGCCGGTTATTGGTCCACTTGTTGGAATGAGAGTTGATCAAAATTTCTGGGGAATTGCATGCAAAATTAAGTATGTATCTAATCATATATTTCTAAGATGCCTAGAGAGGTCCTGATGAATCACTTGCTCTTAGAAGGTCAAATTCCTGGTTCTGCAAATAACCATATGCCAGTTGATTATTGTTCCTATAGTTTCACCCTAAGCAATGATTTTTTTTCTATAAAAAGAACCATTTTGTGCTGATTAAATGTCCATGATTTCAGGTGCCCATGTAATCAAAACAAAATTTCCTTCTAAGTTTATGGTTGAGAAAAGCATGGATGGAAAAATTATGGGAACATATTATTGACATATCCAACTTGCTTATAGTTACACTCCATGTTTTATGTAATAAAGGCATTAGTTTCCATTCATTGGTTGAAATAAATTTTCTACTTCAAATATCTCGCATGAGAGCATTCTTTTAAAATCGTTGTTATTAAATTGGTAATATGATTAAATTTTGACTTGGTTTCTTCTTAATAATGCAGGAGAAGATCTCATACAGTAGTGAAGGCTACTTCTCGAGTTGATAAGTTCTCAAAAAGTGACATCATCGTTTCTCCATCTATCCTTTCTGCTAATTTTTCAAAGTTAGGAGAGCAGGTTTAGTTTTCATTGCTTAGCTTCTACCATCAAGTGTTGTTAGATCCTTGGCAAAATAGTTACCTACCTAAAAGAAAATAGTGTGGAAGATGCTTGGCATTTATCTGGTTGAGTTTATCAATCTTTTAACTCCCCTTTGCATATGAATAGGTGAAAGCAGTTGAGCTGGCAGGATGTGATTGGATTCATGTTGATGTCATGGATGGACGTTTTGTTCCAAATATAACAATTGGACCTCTAGTTGTTGATGCTCTGCGCCCGGTCACTGACCTTCCATTAGATGTGCATCTGGTATACATAATTGTTTACATGTTAGTATTTACTTCTTTAACATTTTGTTAAAAGAACTCTCCTAACACTAGTTTTAAAGCATGGCAGATGATTGTGGAACCAGATCAGCGAGTTCCAGATTTTGTCAAGGCTGGAGCTGACATCGTTAGTGTCCATTGTGAACAGTCTTCCACCATCCACTTACATCGTACAATTAATCAAGTAAGTATTTTTCTGGGATGTCGTTATGGTTTAATTGGATGAAATTTGGTGTACTTGCATGAATCCATTGTCAGTATGATGTAGTCATATAGATATATGTTGCAATTCTTCTAGCAAGATTATATTGTTTAGACTCTACGGGCACTTACTTTTTACTGACTATTTTTTCTCTACGAGTCAGATAAAAGGTTTGGGAGCTAAAGCAGGAGTTGTCCTCAACCCCGGAACTCCATTGACTGCAATTGAATATGTTCTTGATGGTAAGATTCATTTAAGTTTCTATGTCATCCTCATGCTTTCCCTAAAGGGTTAATGGCATCCACCTTTAGAGAAGGTGAGCTTGTAATAAGTTGAATAATATTTTACCATAACACTTGCCAGAATGTTTTTCATAGTAGACTTGAGAAAAACCAGCAGAAGAGTAAAAGATGTACCTGCAAGTTAGGCAATGGGATAATCATTTGGAAATATTTGTTGATTTAGGTTCTGCTGCAGTTAATATACAATGAAACATTGTTCATGGAATTTTTTGGGCATTGTTACTTTAGCTTCTTTTCACCTGAAACTTCTTTTTGGAACCAAAATATACTTTTAAGTGTTGACAGTTCTATTTTCCCTCTTTAACAGTGGTGGATCTTGTATTGATTATGTCGGTGAACCCTGGGTTTGGTGGACAGAGCTTTATTGAGAGCCAAGTTAAAAAAATCTCAGATTTGAGAAGAATGTGTGCTGAAAAGGTATTAGTACACTCATCTTCGCCTTTCCCTAAATGCAAGAATAACAACATTAGATAGAAAGATATCTTACTGTCTATTTACAGGGAGTGAATCCTTGGATTGAGGTAGATGGCGGAGTTGGCCCCAAAAACGCTTACAAGGTGAGGCATTTTATCACTTCTGTAATTGTGCATTCAGTATTCTTGCTGACATGTTCCTTTCTACTACGTAGTTTAGGTGTATCATCCACACTATCCACAAATAAATGTTTATGCTTTTGTTTGATTCTTATTCCTGCTTTGGTTTTTCTTTAACTGAAATCAACATTTTTCCAGATTTTTTCTAAATTGTGATATTATTTATGGACAGGTGATTGAGGCTGGAGCCAACGCATTGGTAGCTGGTTCTGCCGTCTTTGGAGCTCCAGATTATGCAGAAGGCAAAGATTCACTAATTTCTGAAAACTCAATTTAGGCAATAAATCTTGTATTTTTCCACTTCTAATTCAGTGTTCTTATGTTACAGCTATTAAAGGAATCAAAACAAGTCAAAGACCTGTAGCTATTCCAGCCTGAAGTTTGCTATCCTAAAGGTGAGTGTGGATTTAGAAACTTTTCATTTTTTTCCTTATGGCACAAGGTGTCTTGAAGGTCCCAATTATGGACGGTACTTTAAGCTCTGTCCATATCTAAAGTATAATCTCTATTAAGTCGTGTAAGTCCTTTACAAGAGGTATGGTGTGACTCTCTTTATCAGCTCAAAGAGCTTCTTACCAGTTCACTTGTGCCTGGGGGCTCTCTTTACTGCACACTTTCAGAGTCCCTAGTATTTCTCTAGTGTTTCGTTTCATTTCATTCTAATGCATTGTATGAAGAATGCTGGATATACATCTTGTTTCTGGGAATGTTCTTAGTTTAAGAGACTGAAATATGTTAACTTAGTTATATTTGCAGTTGCAGATTAATGTGTAGAGGACACTGGACAAGAAGAGTCAAAAGGCAGTTTTTGTGTTAATCAAAGTATGAAGCATTATAATTGACTTCTTTTGGGGCTAAAAGTTGAAAATCATAAAAAAAGAATAAAGATATTTGTTAAAAGGGAGTGCTGTGGAACACTGCTAGAGTTCACTGAACATAAATATAGACCCAATACATTTTTTTAAAAAAAAAAAAATATATATATATATATATATATATATATATCATTGACATATTTGTCCCCTGTATAACTTAATCTTCTCTCAGTTTAGCATTTGTTTTTTTTTTTTTTGGTTGTATATTATCAAAGTTATATGGCCAAAAAAAGAAGTTATTATTGTTAAAAAAGTTCATTTTGTGGTGATGTTTTATTATTGATTTGTGTTATTACAACTATAAAGTTGGAGAAAGTTTTTTGAAGGAATAGTATATATATATATATAATTATGATATAACATAAAATTATATACATAGTTGTAATTTTTTTTTTAAAAGTGATAATCGACTAATATATATATATATATATATATAATGGATAACAAATTTATATTTTTCACAAAAATTGAGATACTAAAATAAAAAATTGCACTCTAAAAAAACCAATCAAAAATGTCAATCATTCCTTCAAAATTAGGGAGCAATAATAAAGTGAATATGTCACATCTATGGTTTAGTTTCTCCTTCATATACATACAAGAAATATTTTTTCACTCAGTCAAAATTTAAGTGAAAAATTGTGGTTAATTGACAGTGGTCTTTTAGCATTAATTTCATTGACTGACTTATAATGAAAAAATTGAAAATTCAATACGTATAAATAAAATTACTTAAAATTATTGATTTCATTTGACTAACTTACAATGAATAAGTTGAAAATTCAATAGATATAAAATTACTAAAATTGTTGATATTATTCCGATCTTATATGACTAATATATTAATGACATAAGTAGTAATCATTACAATATTAAAATCATTTAAAATTGATTTTATTGTCATGAATAAGTTGAAAATTCAATACCTATTGATTTCATTAACTTATAAATTGATTGAGCACAAATAGTACATGCATATGTAAACCAATTAGTTATAATAATAGGGAAAAGCTGCAATTATAATTTTTTTTTTGAAGGAATAATAATAATAATAATAACATAATTATGATATGAAAATTATATACACAATTGTAATTTTTTAAGTGTAATCAATTAATATATATATATATATAATGGATAATAAATTTATTTTTGTCCAAAAATTCAGATATTTAAATAAAAAATTGCACTCATATGCTTTTATAGGCCAAGAAAAAAAAAAAACAACTTAATTACTCCTTTAAAAATAAGATCAATAATAGAACAAATGAGTCAGACAATACTCCCCTTTATCAAGAGATAGAACAATCTTCATTCAAAAATTTAAAACTAATCAATACAAAATCATACAATTTGTCATCAATTATGTACTCTATTGGCATTAAGCCTAACACACTACCTACCGTTTTTAACTCACATATTTATACTCAATTACACGATGAAAGTCCCCTTGAGTAATCTGCCCAAACCAATACATCTACTATTCCGCTCTTAATATGATAAGTACAAATTCATTGTTAGTATATAAAACATATAATTATGTTTTATTATTATTTAAAAAATAATGCTTATTACAATGGTCACATACAACTTTACTTTTAAATTTTGAAAGATGGTAATTTCAAATCAAGTTTTGGAGGGAAAGAAAATTTAAAATAATAAAAAAAGTGTATATATATATATAAGCATGTTCCGGTGACGAGAAGGTTTAGAAGACAAAAAACACCATTCGTCGTTAACTGCCCTCGGGAGACACCTCAATTCAGGAAGATGATGCTCTTAGGTCAATTGCTTGAATTAGCTGGGTAAACCGCCCGTTGCTCTGTTTTGTAATTAGCAGTGATTTTCGACCTTCACTTGTTTCTGAGATATTGATTGGTATGCAATTATTTCTCTGCATTTTTCTTCTGTCCTTAATTCGTATAGTATTTCCTTAGAAATGGCTGTCGATTAAAATTTTGTCTCTAATGATTATGATATAGAAATTATAGAACGAAAGCCTTTGAAATTCCCCTTCCGCTGTTTGAATTTAGTTGCCGAAGAATTCTACAACACTATGTAGGGTTTATTTGGGAAAGAAGTTAGTTTCTTAAAGGTTGAGTTACATATTTATGATTATGATGAATTGATGATAGCTCGATGCTGATTAGAAGAATCATAGTGTGGAATTAAGCCATAATAATATTTGGAGGCTGCATATGGTAATGAGTTCCGTTATGTGTGGCCACAACAATGGAGAACATAAAAAAATGATGATGATAGATGACATATGTATGATTTAGCACAAATTCATTCACTTGAAAGAAGAGTATTCAGTTTAGCCTTGAATGATCAATTAAGATTTGAGTATATAGCATTGTTTCTTTAGAAGGGAAAATAGTTTTATATTCTTGATGTAAATGCTCTATTCTCCACCTAACAATTATGAACTGCGTAAAAGTACATGGAGAATTGTATGTATACAGGATAAACCCTATTCCTAATTGAACACAACAACTCAGCTCGTTGCGATACCTCCCTGATGGTTCTGTGGATTTCCTGCAGACTGAAAACAGGCATAAAAAATGCTTCGGGTCACATTTATTCTGTGATTATATATATACACACACACATACATCATAATTCATATATGTAATGATAGAGAATTGTATGTATAAATCATAATTCATAATTCATCTATCTTGTTGAATTAGCTAGCCTATGCATCAGACATCTCGAGTGAAAGTGTTAGTGTTCCCGCAAATTCTGTTTTCCCTATTCGTTATCAGTAAATATTTTTCCCTATTCATTATCAGTAATATAATAATAATTATAATAACAACAGAACCTCTATGCTGCATATGGTGCAAGGTTCATCAGCTCATTGTCGTGGTGGTGGTGCCTCCAAATCCTGATTCCTCGGAAGGTTCGCCTATATATTGAAAATTTATTCTGTGATTATATATATACACACACACATAGATCATATATGTAATGATAGAGAATTGGTATGTATACATTATATAAGCACGGAGGGCATGTATGTTGTTGCATTAACTCATGCATCAGACATCTTGAGTGATATCTATGGCCACATCTTTCAAATGTCCGAGCGTTCCATATCCCTTGGTTACCCTGCAAATTCTGTTTTCCCTATTCGTTATCAGTAAATGTTTTTCCCTATTAATTATCATTAATAATAATTATATTATTATTATAACAGAACCTCTAGGCTGCAAATGGTGCAGGGTTCATCATCTCGTGGTGGTGCTGGTAGTGCTGGTACTGGTGGTTGTGCCTCCACATCGTAATTCTCCGGAAGGTTCGCCTATTTATTGAAATTTTTGTCCATAGCTTTTTTAAAAAAAATAAAAATAAAGAACATCTAATGGTTTGGTAGAATTTATAGGAGGAAAAAGAAAACCTGAGAAGATGGTGGGTTGAAAATACTTGTTTGCAGTTGTCTTAAGAGTTCCATTGCGGCTTTTATTCGACATTTATTTGAGCATGTATGACACCAGTTTATAAGATACGTCTTGGAGAAAGACCAAGTGAACCACACCCAAGAGATGGTATACATCAGCATACCAGGAATAACCCTTCGGTTCAGAAGGTAACTGTCTACACCACCGCAAAGAATGAAGAGGAGAGCACCAACTACAACAAACATATCAGGGGGAAAACCAAAGACCAAAGATAGAAGGGTGGTTGGTTCACATGGACGAAGGAAAGTAAACAACAACAAGAACAACAACAGCAACAACAGCAGAAAGGTAAGGGGGTGAAGAACTCACGAATTGTGATAAAAAGAACGATAAGAATAAACAGCGGTATTTCGACAAGATTCCACAGCGAACGATTCCGCGATAACCAACTGTTCTCTTGAGCTCCGGAATCATCCTCCCTGATAGTTCTGCAGTAGTTACAGGTACAAGTACAGGTAAGGGCCATTGTTGTTTTTTTCTTTAATCTTGATTCTAGAAATGATGAGAAATTCAAACTTTTGTTTAGGTAAAGAATATAGTTAGATTATATATATAGGCAAGGACATTTGAGATATTAATACTTGAGATATTATCTAACACACTTCTCCCTCAAAATTAATACTTGAGATATTTCAGAGTACAGATCTGCAAAGAAAATATAAGGTGCATTTGCCTTTATGTTCCACAAATATTAGTGTCTCAGATTTTATGTTTTACATATATTGAAGACCGAAGAAGATTAGAGATATTTATTTATCTTTTATGTAACTAATCATAGCTTTATTATTGTTGTTTTAAATATTTGTATTTTTCAATTTATTATATATTTCTATTATTTCTAAATAGATTTTATTTACAAATATGATTAGAATTTATGTTTTGCTTTAATAAGATATTATTGGAAATCTTTTGTTGTTTATTTTAAATTAAGTCCTCAATTTTTTTTTTTTTATGAAAGTTATATATTTTTATTATTATTTATTAAATTTTGAGTTTATCTCATTTTTATTTGTTTTTTTCCTACAAGAGATAATAATTATGTTTGAGAGCCTAAATTTCAACCATGAGTACAAAGAAATTGGAATTTAGCAAAAAAAAAAAAAAAGAGAGTACAAAGAAATTGAAGACGAGGATTCCGGCGACGAGAAGGTTCAGAAGACGAAAACACCATTCCTCCTCGGTAAAATTCTAACTGCCCTCAAGGAGATGCCTCAACTCATGGAGATGATGCTCTTAGGTCAATTGCTTTACTTGGCTGGGTAAACCGCTCGTTGCTCTCTTTTGTAATTAGCAGTGATTTTCGACCTTCACTTGTTTATGAGCTATTGATTGGTATGCAATTATTTCTCTACATTTTTCTTCTGTTCTTAACTCGTAGAGTATTTCATTAGAAATGGCTGTCGATTAAAATTTTGTCCATAATGATATGATAATTAAGAACGAAGCCTTTGAAATTCCCCTTCCTCGGTTTGAAATTAGTTATCGAAGAATTCTACAATACTACGTAGGGTTTATTTGGGAAAAAAGTTAGTTTCTTAAAGGTTGAGTTGCATATTTATGATTATGATGATTGCTGGATTCTGATTAGAAGAATCATAGTGTGGAATTAAGCCACAATAAAAGAAGAAGATAGATGACATATGTATGATTTAGTACAAATACGTTCACTTGAAAGAAGAGTACTCAATTTAGCCTTGAATGATCAATTAAGATTTGATTGTATACCATTGTTTCTTTATAAGGGAATGTAGTTTTATATTCTTCATGTAAAAGCCCTATTCTCCTCCTAACAATTATGAACTGCGTAAAAGTGCATGGAGAATTGTATGTATACAGGATAAACCCTATTCCTAATTGAACATAACAACTCAGCTCGTTGCGGTACCTCGTTCATGGTCCTGTAGATGTCCTGTAAACTGAAAACAGGCATAAAAAATGCTTAGAGTCACATTTATTCTGTGATTATATATATAGACACACACATCATATATTTAATGATAGAGAATTGTATGTATACATTATAATAGCACACGGGGCATCTAAGTTGCTGAGTTATCCCGTAAATTCATTTTCCCCTATTCGTTATCAGTAAATGTTTTTCCCTATTCATTATCAGTAATAATAATAACAACAACAGAACCTCTATGCTGCATATGGTGCAAGGTTCATCAGCTCATCGTGGTGGTGGTGGCGGTGGTGCCTCCAAATCGTGATTCCTCAGAAGGTTCGCCTATATATTGAAATTTTTGTCCATAATATATATACACACACCAAACCCCCCCCCAACCTCCCCTTCCTTCTCCTTCTTTCCCCTTTTTATAATTTTATAAACCCTCAAAGCTTATTTTAAAATTAAAATAAAGAACATCTAATGGTTTGGTAGAATTTATAGGAGGAAAAAAAAACCTGAGAAGTTGTTGTGAAGGGAAAAACTTGTTGCAAAGAGTTCTTCTACGAGTTCCGCTGTGGTGTCTATTCGACATTTAATTGAACATGTAGGACACCAGTTTATAAGATACGTCTTGGAGAAAGACCAAGTGAACCACGCCCAAAACACGGCAGACAACTTGATACTAGGAATAAGACCTGCCCTCTGAACGTAACCAAGTATACCACCACCAAGAATGACGGGGAGAGCAGCACCTACAACAAATATATCAGGGGGAAAACCAAAGACCAAAGAAAGAAGGTGGTTGGTTAACATGGACGAAGGAAAGGAAACAACAACAGCAACAGCAGCAGCAGCAGCAGAAAGGTAAAGATGGGGGCGGGGCGGGGGGCGGGGGCGGTGGAAGAACTCACCAATTGTGACAAGAAAAAGGATAAGAAAAAATAGCGTTATTTGGGCAAGATTCCACGGGGAACGATTCCGTGATAACCAACTGTTTTGTTGAGCTCCAAGATTGTCTTCCCTGATACTTCTGCAGTATTTACAGGTACAAGTACAGGTAAGGGCCATTGTGCTTTTTTTGTCTTTAATCTTGATTCTAGAAATGATGGGAAATTCAAACTTTTGTTTAGGTAAAGAATATAGTTATAATATATATATATAGGCAAGTACATTTGAGATATTGTCTAAAACTTCTCCCTCAAAATTAATACTTGAAATATTTCATAGTACAGGTCTGCAAAGAAAATATAAGGTGCATTTGCCTTTATGTTCCGCAGATATTAGTGTATCAGATTTTATGTTTTACATATATTGAAGCCAAAGAAGATTAGAGATATTTGTATTATGTCTTTTATGTAACTAATCATAGTTTTATTATTGTTGTTTTAAACATTTGTATTTGTCATTATTATAATGTTATTATGTCTAAATAATTTTATATAAAATGTTATTAGAATTTAATTGACTTTAATGATCTTGTTGGACATCTTGAGAGCTGATTCTACTTGTGTCCTAAATTTTCTTGATACCCCTTAACTAAGAGCCTTACACATAAATGTTTAGAATTTTCCCTTTTAAGAAAGTATCAGCACGCATCATCATTGTATCAGCACCAATTTATGTTATAATCATAGGTAAAAGCTTCAATTTAAAGAAATTTTTTTTGAAGGAATAATAATAATAATTAAAAAAAACCCAACCCAATTCATTTCCAAGCTTCCACGTCCCAAATCTTACAAAATCATTACAATTTTGACGATGTTCCTAAATCAAATATCTCGTATAGTTCTTGCAATGTGTTTGATGGAGATTGGATAGTGGATGATAGTTACCCTTTATACAATGCCTCTGAATGTCCTTTTGTTGAGCAAGGATTCAACTGCTTGGGAAATGGCCGGACTGACAATGATTACCTCAAGTGGAGATGGAAGCCAAAAATTTGTGATATTTCAAGATTCAGTGTTCGGAGTTTTCTGCAAGTGTTCCAGAATAAGAGAATTGTTTTCGTGGGTGAATCGATGAGTAGAACTCAGTGGGAATCTTTGATTTGCTTGCTAATGACGGGAGTAGAAGACAAAAGGAGTGTTTATGAAGTTAATAGCAATGAGATCACAAAACAGATCAGATTTTTAGGTGTCAGGTTTAGTTCTTTTAATTTAACCATTGAATTCTTCCGATCAGTGTTCCTTGTGCAACACAGCTGGGCTCCTAAACGTGGTCCGAAAAGGGTTAGATCAACCCTGAAACTACACATGTTAGATGATATTAGTAATCAATGGGTTAACTCAGATGTTCTCATATTTAATTTTGGACAATGGTGGGTGCCGGGAAAACTCTTTGGAACGTAAGTGCTTTTGTCTTTGGGATTTTGCTTTTGAATTTCAATTATTGCAGCACTTCTCTCCTGTCTGACAGTTTATTTCAAGCCATTTTTATTGCTTTTATGCTACTTGATAAGATGGTGGAGAAGAGTAAGGATGATGAAGATGGTTGGGAGAAGTGGAAGCTTATGTTTGATTTCTGGAATTTGAGAATTGAATCGATGGAAGATGGAGGAGGGAAAATGGAATTGGGGGTTTTGGGTTTTGTTTTTTTTTAAACAGTAAACTGACATTTTCACCTTCCGAAAAAATTTTTTTTAAATATAGCGACTTGTTGACCCCCACCCAAAAAATTAACGAAAATGATAAAATTGGCTAAAATTTATAAGATAAGGGATGAAATTTTCCAAAAAGAAAAAAGATGAATGAAATCGTAAAACATTTATAATGTAAGAGACCTTTTTGATCAATTTACTATTTTTATTATTATTTATTAAATTTTGAGTTTATCTCATTTTTATTTGTTTTTTTTCTACAAGAGATAATAATTATGTTTGAGAGCCTAAATTTCAACCATGAGTACAAAGGAATTGGAATTTAGCAAAAAAAAAAAAAAAAAGAGTACAAAGAAATTGAAGACGAGGATTCCGGCGACGAGAAGGTTTAGAAGACGAAAACACTACGAAAGGGGCGTGATATTAACTTGTCAATTTTATTAACGGTCAAATGTTAATTAATTTTTTTTTTATAAAAATAGTAATATTTGAAAGGGTAAAAATATCTTTTTCTTTCCTTCCTCCTTCTTTTCCTTCTTTCCTTTCTTCCATCTTTTACATCTTTCATTCCAGTATGGTGTTACAGGTATATATCTATACTATATCTATATATAACATACATATAGAAATCTTTATATGGATTTCAATTAAATTTATTATTTATTATTTCTAAGCGATTAGAAAGTTCAAACGAAGGTAAAAAAAAATAATTGTTAAAAGTCACACTAGAATGGGTTGAATAGTATCAACTTCAAAGAAAATGTTTGAAAGAAACCTCCGTGGCACCACCTGATGATTCCCCCTTTCTCTACCCGTACCCTAAACCCTAAGAACCACCCCCCACCCCACCCCCATCTCCTAACCCGGATTTCAACTCACTTACCGAAGATCCAAATCTTTTCTTTTCTCTGTCTCCTTGGCTTCCCGTATCACCTCTTGAAGGCCATATTTACCCTTACAAAATCCCATGAAATCAAACAAGTTGCATTTTACATTTTAAATCAGAATTTAATTTTTCATTTTATGATGTCCCTTTCATGGATAATAATAAAACCCAAGTACGATGGAGTCACCAGTGTTCTCCAGAAGGTATATTCATTCTACTCTTGTTATTTGGCCAAAACCTAATGAAATAATAAGTAATAAACAGTACCAATTCACAAATTTAATTGAAATCCATATATAAAGGTTTCTATATGTATGTATATACAGATATAGATGTAGAGATAGATACCTGTAACACCACACTGGAATGAAAGAGGTAAAAGAAGAAGACGGAATGAAAAAGAAAAAGACATTTTTACCCTTCCAAATATAATTACTTTATAAAAAAGAAAAAAAAGTTACTAACTGTTGACCGTTACTAAAAATAAAAAAATGATGAAAATTATAAAAAATATAAAAAAAAAAGATAAAATTTTTATAAAATTTTTAAAATAGTTGAAATTTTAAAAATTATATAATTTAAGGATGAAATTTGCCAATTTGCCTAAAATTATATATATAATTGTAATTTTTGTAAGTTATAATCGATTTTTATATATAATGCATAAACAAATTAATTTTTATACTGAGATATTAAAATAAAATATTGCACTCTAGAAGAAAAAAAAAAAAAAAAAAAAAATCTATCTAAAATGCCTATTGCTCATTCAAGAATAGAAAGTAATAATAGAGTGAATGTGTCGGAACTATTCCCTTTGTTTAAGAGATAGAACAATTATAGTCGACAACTCAAAACTATCTAGTACAAAATTATGTGATTTGTCCTCGTAGTTAGTGAGGGATCCATCATTTAGTTTCTTGTTTATATAAATACAAGAATGCTTCTTTCTTTTCATTTTTTTTATAAGCGTTCGCTTCTTTCACTTATCAAAATCTAAGGTGAAAATTGTGATTAGTTGAAGAGAGTCTTTTAACATTGATTTCATTGACTAACTTATAAATTGACTGATCGTAAATCTTATATGCATTTGTGCACCAATTAGTTATAATGAAGTTTCAAATACACAAAAAATTTCCCTCTAATATTATAAAAAAAAAATTGAGTGGTGTTGTTTTAGAAAAATTATCGATCTAAACACAACTTAATCACTCCTTCAAGAATAGAGATCAATATATAATAGAGTGAATGCTTAGAGAATACTCCATTTTATTAAGAGATAGAACAATTGCCACTCAACAATTCAAAACTAATCAGTACAAAATCATGTGATCTATCCTCATTTATGTACTCCATTAGTACTAGCCTAATACACTACCTGCTAGTTTTTAACTCACTTATTTATATCCAACTATATGATGAAAGTCCCCTCGACTAATGTGGATCAGCAACATAGTCATTTCCTACCCCGAAACCAATATAATACATCTACTATTTTCTCTATACTATTTCGCTCTTAACATGTCTTATGTACAAATCCATTGTTAATATATAAATCATATAAAAGTTCATTGATAGTTTGCTTCTTTCACATCCATACTCTTTGACTTAATTAAATTTATTTAACCACTAATTAAATTTTTTTTATTAATTATTTTAAAAATAATGCTTATTGAAATGGTGACATACAAATATTTTGAGTTTATCTCATTTTTATTTGTTTTTTCTACAGGAGTTATTAATTATGTTTGAGAGCCTGAATTCAACCATGAGTACAAAGAAATTGAAGATGGGGATTCTGGTGACGAGAAGGTTCAGAAGACAAAAACACCATTCTTCGTCGCTAAAATTCTAACTGCCCTCGAGGAGATGCCTCAACTCATGGAGATGATGTTCTTAGGTCAAGTGCTTTAATTGGCTGGGTAAACCGCCCGTTGCTCGGTTTTGTAATAAGCAGTGATTTTCGACCTTCACTTGTTTATGAGATATTGATTGGTATGCAATTATTTCTCTGCATTTTTCTTCTGTTCTTAACTCGTAGAGTATTTCATTAGAAATGGCTGCCGATTAAAATTTTGTCCGTAATGATATGATGTAGAACGAAGCTTTTGAAATTCCGCTTCCTCTGTTTGAAATTAGTTATCGAAGAATTCTACAATACTACGTAGGGTTTATTTGGGAAAAAAGTTAGTTTCTTAAAGGTTGAGTTACATATTTATGACTATGATGATAGCTCGATGCTGATTAGAAGAATCATAGTGTGGAATTAAGCCACAATAAAAGAAGATGATAGATGACATATGTATGATTTAGTACAAATACATTCACTTGAAAGAAGAGTACTCAATTTAGCTTTGAATGATCAATTAAGATTTGATTGTATACCATTGTTTCTTTAAAAGGGAATGTAGTTTTATATTCTTCATGTAAAAGCCCTATTCTCCTCCTAACAATTATGAACTGCGTAAAAGTACATGGAGATTTGTATGTATACAGGATAAGCCCTATTCCTAATTGAACATAACAACTCAGCTCGTTGCGGTACCTCGTTCATGGTCCTGTAGATGTCCTGTAAACTGAAAACAGGCATAAAAAAAAAATGCTTACGAGTCACATTTATTCTGTGATTATATATATACACACACAGATACATCATAATTCATATATGTAATGATAAAGAATTGTATGTATAAATTATAGAAGCACATAGGGCATCTATCTTGTTGAATTACTCTATGCATCAGACATCTCGAGTGAAAGTGTTTCCGCAAATTCTGTTTTCCCTATTCGTTATCAGTAAATGTTTTTCCCTATTCATTATCAGTAATAATAATAACAACAACAGAACCTCTATGCTGCATATGGTGCAAGGTTCATCAGCTCATTGTCGTGGTGGTGGTGCCTCCAAATCGTGATTCCTGGGAAGGTTCGCCTATATATTGAAATTTATTCTGTGATTATATATATATACACACACACACATCATATATGTAATGATAGAGAATTGGTATGTATACATTATATAAGCACGGAGGGCATGTATGTTGTTGCATTAGCTCATGCATCAGACATCTCGAGTGATATCTATGGCCACATCTTTCAAATGTCCGAGCATTCCATATCCCTACGTTACCCTGCAAATTCTGTTTTCCCTATTCGTTATCAGTAAAAGTTTTCCCTATTCATTATCTTTTATAATAATAATAATTATTATAACAGAACCTCTAGGCTGCAAATGTCGCAGGGTTCATCATCTCGTCGTGGTGTTGGTGGTGGTGCTGGTAGTGCTGGTACTGGTGATTGTGCCTCCACATCGTAATCCTCCAGAAGGTTCGCCTATTTATTGAAATTTTTGTCCAATAGCTTTTTTTTAACAAAACTTAAAATAAAGAACATCTAATGGTTTGGTAGAATTTATAGAAGGAAAAAAAAATAAACCTGAGAAGATGGTGGGTTGAAAATACTTGTTTGGAGTTGTCTTGCGAGTTCCCTTGCGGCGTCTATTCGACATTTATTTGAACATGTAGGACACCAGTTTATAAGATACGTCTTGGAGAAAGACCAAGTGAACGACACCCAAGAGATGGCATACATTATCATACCATGAATAGCACTTGCGTTCGGAAGGTTAACTATACCACCGTAAAGAATGATGGGGACAGCACCACCTACAACAAACATATCAGGGGGAAAACCAAAGACCAAAGAAAGAATGGTTGGTTCACATGGACGAAGGAAAAGAAACAACAACAACAACAACAACAACAGCAACAACAGCAGAAAGGTAAGGGGGTGAAGAACTCACAAATTGTGATAAAAAGAACGATAAGAATAAACAGCGTTATTTCGACAAGATTCCACAGTGAACGATTACGTGATAACCAACTGTTTTCTTGAGCTCCGGAATCATCTTCCCTGATAGTTCTACAGTAGTTACAGGTACAAGTACAGGTAAGGGCCATTGTTGTCTTTTTTCTTTAATCTTGGTTCTAGAAATGATGAGAAATTCAAACTTTTGTTTAGGTAAAGAATAAAGTTATAATATATATAGGCAAGTACATTTGAGATATTAATACTTGAGATATTATCTAAAACTTCTCCCTCAAAATTAATACTTGAGATATTTCAGAGTACAGTTCTTGCAAAGAAAATATAAGGTGCATTTGCCTTTATGTTCCACAGATATTAGTGTACAGATTTTATGTTTTGCATATATTGAAGACGAAGAAGATTAAAGATATTTGTATATCTTTTATGTAACTAATCATAGTTTTATTATTGTTGCTTTAAACATTTTGTATTATTATAATAATGTATATTACATATATTATAAATCTCTTAAAATTTAATTGACTAATTCCTCCTGACATCTGAGAGCTGACCTCTTGTATCCAATTTCTTGATACCCCTTAACTAAGACCTTATACATGATAGAATTTGGTAAAATTCCTATCTTAAGCATATCAGCATGCAGCATCATTGCATCAGCACCATGCCTAGCTCCAAAATGCACTTGCACAATAGGACCATAAGTGACTATATCAGGTTTTATGCCATCACGCCTCATTTCAGAAAAAATCTTGCTAGCTTTGAAAAACTGTCCTTCATTGCATAAAGCATGAATCACAGAAGAGTACACCACAGTATTGGCAGAACAAGAATCCTGACCACCACCATCATCTCTTTCCAAGAAAATTCTTAGTGCATCATTGAGTCTTCCATTTCTGCTGAGTCCAGTAATTAAAGAACTTATGGTAAAAACATTTGGAGCAATACCTGCCTCTATCATTTCCTTGTACAGACGAAGAGCTGCTTTCGGGTTATCATCTTTGAAGTAAGCATCAATCAGGGATGTAAACACAATAACATCAGGTTTAATTCCTTTGATCAGCATCTCATTATACAATCCTAATGCTGCTTCTATGTTCCTTATTTTGCAGTATCCATTTATCAAGGTAGAGAATGTTACTGTATCAGGTTGGATTCCCTGTTCCATCATTTCAGAACAGATTTCTAAAGCTTTGGTCATATTTCCTTCCTTACAGTACCCATCCATTACTGTAGCATAAACCACTGAATTTGGCAGTACCCCTCTTTCAACCATACTCGATAAAAGTCCATTTGCTTCTTCCATCTTGCCATTACTACAGTAGCATTTCATCAGTATTGCATAAGTGAAAACATCACGAACAATTCCAAGATTCTTCATCTCTGAATCAAGTTCTAAAGCAGCAGGCAGATTTCCTACTTTATAATATCCATCTATCAGACAATTGTATACCATCAAGTTAGGAACCACACCAAACTTCAACATGTGGACAAAATAATTCCTTGCAGCTCTAACATCTCCTACTCTCTGAAGAACATCAACCAGGATACAAAATGTAACAACATTTGGGAGCAGACCATGATCCAACAATGCATGATAAAGTTGAAGGGCCTTTTCAACATTAGCCATCTTACTATAACCATCCATCAGAGTATTGTAAGTATACAAATTTGGAGGAATACCAAATTCCCTCATTCTCATGAACATACATTCAGCCTTCATTATCATATTCTCAGCACACAATCCTCGTACCAGTGTTGTATAAATCACAACATTCGGTTTAATTCCCTTCCCAACCATTTCATCAAATAAATTCTCAGCTTTAACAAAATCAACTTGATCACAACAAGCATCAATCAGCACACCATAAGTGACAACACTTGGCAACGCCCCTCGTGCGATCATATCTCCATATACTTCCCACATGGATTCAAATCTTTTAGCTTTACACAAACCATCTAAGAACGCATTACATACCTGCATTGCAGGCAAATTCTCGAGCTTCTGGTACACCCAAAAAGCCTCATCAACAAAACCCATTTCACATAATGCGATAATCAGTACTCCAAACACCTTATTTGCAGGAGAATTACGACTCTCTAACTGACGTAGTGCCTTGAAAACTGAAGAACAAACCTTCGGAGGCTGTCGTGTTTTCTGCAACTCTTCTATGAGGCATTTTATCAAACATCTAGCCTTAATATAGGATTTTGCTTCGGTTAAGAAATGTATAATCGCAGAATGCACTTTCAGATTCTTTTGTGGATTTACAGTGGCTGAATTGAATACTTCAAGGGCTTGATCTGGGTTTTTGGAATTGAATATTGAGGTGATAATGTTTGAAATGTATGGCGATGAAGTAGAAGATGATGAAAATGGTAAGAATCTTTGGAAATGAATCGGTGGTATCTTATCAGCTAAAATGGGTTTGATTTTTGGTGGGAAAATCTTCAACATTTCTCTAGTGATTTAGAATTTAAGGGCTTCTGCCATGAATCAAATATTCAAATTTATGTACTAAACTGCAGCCATGCACTACATACGTGATACGACGTACAAAAAAAAATTGGGTATACCTAAAAAAAGTTAGAATTATTAGTAGTAAATACTCCCATCCCTTTTACCATATTAAAATGTTATCTATATGTAATAATACTCTTCTTTTGTTATTATTTATTATAGACAATATTATTTTAATTATATTAAATAGATATTTCAAATTGATTATAAATATTTAAAATAATTTTAATATATTATTATACATTTATATAAATTTTTGGTGTGTAACATTATCACAAGTTAGCTCAGAAATTAAGAATGGTTAGACATTGTCGTATATTCTTCTTACAAGAAAAGACAAAAAAAAAAACAAATAATGTCAATTATTTTTCAATTTCGCAAAATATAATATAAATATTTTCACCGCGCCCTCAAAAACGACTTGGAAAAAGTTTTTCTTTTGTCGGCAATTGTACTGTAAAAAATTGAAGAGGAATAATACAAGAAGGTGAGGAGGGCTGGCGAAGAATCCCTGTAAAAAAGCCATTTTCTTGAACCTGCTGAAGAATCCCTAACAACAAAATATGAATAGAAAAAGCGTCAAGAATGGTGGTCCTTCCAGTTGGATTGCAGAAGATTATACTTGGCCAGCTACTGGTATTGCTTTAGCTCAAAATGGGATTCAGTTCATCCTGGAGAATCTTGATCACTCTTTTTTTCACTTCTACATAATAATCAATCATCATCATCATCAACTGTCAGATTACTTTATGAGCATCTCAGGTATTCAAGATCATTTCTTGAAAAGTTGCAGCAAATCTTGATCAGTCCTTTTCCCCTTTCTATTCTTGAAGATTTGATAGCTGATCTTCTAAAAGAGTTGGAACCCATCCTTTCATACACTGATTCTTGTGTTCATAGAAATGTCGTCCCGGAAAAGAAGCACACAGACCATTTGGACCAGTACTGTAAAGGGATTGATGATCTTGTCAAGAGGATGAGAACAATTGAACAGAAAGAAATTAATGTTGCTTCAGTAGCAGCAGCAGCAGCACCACCACCACTGGCAAAGGAGACTTGTTTCTTCTCATCACATAAAAACTCAACCACGAGGATCGGATTTGATGATGAAAGACAAGAGTTACTAGACAAACTCGTAAGTACAACAGCAGGAGGAAAGAAGGTGATTTCTATTATTGGAATGGGAGGAATCGGTAAGACTACTTTAGCTCAAACATTATTCAATGATCCACGAGTTGTTTATCACTTTCATATTCGAGCATGGAATTTTTTCTCTCAAAAGTATGATAAAAGGAAATCTTTATCCAACATGTTAAGTTACATAATTGATGGTAAAGATCCAGTTTTTAACAGCAGGGTTGATGATAATGAGAGTATGGGAGAGAAATTGTACAAGTCCTTGAAAGGAAGAAGGTATCTAATTGTGATAGATGGCATTTGGAATATAAAACAGTGGGAAGATATAAAGATATATTTTCCAGAAGATAATACAAGTAGCAGAATTTTGTTAACTAGTCGAATTAAAGATGTAGCTTTAAAAATTGCACCTGATATTTCCCCACATTTCTTGAGGTTTCTTACTCCAGAGGAAAGCTGGGATCTTTTTGAATCTCTAGTTTTTCTTGAGAATAATAATGGTGTCCCGGAAGAGCTGACAAGATTAGGTAAGCGCATTGTTGAAAGATGTCAAGGTTTACCTTTAGCCATTTGTGCTGTTGCCGGAATTCTTGTCAAGGAAGACAAGACAGAACAACAGTGGAGGCGTATTGCCAACAACATTGGTAAACATCGTACTAAAAAAAAAAACGTGTGGATAACTGAAACTCCCAGTGATTTCTCTGAGCACTATATGGATATTCTAGAGTTAAGTTACAAGCACTTACCTAGGATGCTGCAATCTTGCTTTCTCTACCTCGGAACATATTCTGATGACACCAGTATTCCAGTGAAAAAACTGCTGCTCTCATGGATTGCAGAAGGATTAGTAACAATACAACAGCAGCAGAATAATACAGATCAAAACCTGGAAAATGCAGCAGAAGATTGTCTAAAGGAACTTATTCAAAGAAGTCTTGTGATAGTCATGGAGAAAAGGTCTGATGGGGGTGTAAAACTTATTCGTATTCATGATCTGTTCAGAGATCTGTGCAACACTAAAGTGAAAGAAAAGAAATTCTTGCAGCCAATTTGCAAGTGTGGTGCAATTTATGAGGGTTATTGTTACCGTATTTTCAATAGTCCTCAGAGTGTTCATCCATTTCATCGATGTTGGCCATACTTCCATTTTGACAGATCTTCATTCTATGCATCAGTCCATAAAGTTTTCAACGAAGAATCCTTTTCTATTTATCGATTTCTCAGAAGATTGGAACTAAAAAATGTAGTTTTGCTTGACTTACCTTTTGAAATCTCATTGCTGTTCCATTTAAGGTACTTAGAGCTTCAGGTTGATCATGTCACTTCCCATCTTTCATCAGTATTCAAACTCTGGAACCTGGAAACCTGTATCCTTTATGTCGAAAAGGATGGCCGAATTGAAGTTCCATATGAATTTTGGAAAATGTTGAAACTTAGGCATCTTGAAATTTCACAGGAACTAGTTTTCAGTGATCCTCAGTGTTTTCCTGAAACGATTCGTCCATCTCTGCTGGAGAATTTGCAAACCATTTCACAACTGTGCCCATCAGGTTCTGTCAAAGATGTGTTATCAAGAACTCCAAATCTTAGAAAACTGGGAATTCATATGTCATTATCTGTTTCAAATGAACATTTTGATCACTTTCCTAATCTTGCTCATTTAGATCTACTTCAAAAGATAAAGTTTGAGTATCAAACTTTAGGAATTGTGCCTATGATTGTTATACCTCATCTGCAGCTGCATAAGTTTCCTCCAAACCTGAAAAAACTTACATTAATTGGTAGCCATCTTCAATGGGAAGAGATGTCGATTATCAGTATGCTACCAAAACTCGAGATTTTGAAGCTAAAGAACAACTTCTTCAGTGGACCAGTGTGGGAAACAAGTGATGATGGATTTTGTCATCTCAAATTCTTGAAACTTTCTTTTATGGATCTTCAGAAATGGATTTCTTCAAGTGATCATTTTCCTAAACTGGAATGTTTGGTGTTAAACGGATGTCTGGATCTTGAAGAAATACCATTGGAAATTGGTGATATTCCTACTCTGCAAACTATCAAGGTGTATGGTTCTTCAAAGTCTACAATGGAATCAGCCAATCAAATTCAAGAATCACAGAACTTGATTGGCAATGATGATTTGAAGGTCTTCATCTCCCGTCAGTTTGAAGAGTACTAGTGAAGTTTCAATTATGGCATGCTTCTAAGTCATATTTATATTTAGACTAATTTCAATCTAAATTCGTAAAAATAAATTTTGCCTCAAGACCACATCTATTATGATTGTTCCGATTGTGTTATTAGCTTTTGGTACACTGTATGTTTGCCCTATTGTCATGACAGCTGATCAAAGGGCTTACCTTAATCAAATAATATGTACTCCTTTTGTTGTTCTTTATTTAGGTGTCTTGAGTTCCTTTTTCTGGGAAATATATATATATATATATATATATATATATAGATATGTATGTATGTATATGTAGTTTTAAAAGAGAGTGGTAAAATTGAAGCCCTTCAATAAATTGTTTTGAAGCTGCCGTTTGAAATGTTGAGTTCCAAATCCCACAAAACTCAATCCCAGAGAGAAGAATTTGGTAAAATTCCTTTTAACAGACGAGAAAAGAAAAGGAACAAAATTTTCGCATTCAAAAGAAAATTTCTTTCGTTACTACCAAATAAATGGAGAAGTTGGAAGCTTTGGCTGATGGGTATACATTTTCTTAGGTGGTTACAGGTTGTAGAAAAGGGGCCTTGTTATTCGAAGGTCAACAGGTTCATGGAAAGGTTTTGAAAAATGGGTTTTGCTCAAATGTGTTTGTTCAGACTAATTTGTTGAATTTGTATTTAAATAGTGGAGGGGAGGATGATGATGGGCTTAGGGATGCAATGCAACTGTTTGATGAAATGCGTGAAAGAAGTACTGTGACATGGAATTCACTACTTGCTGGGTATTTTAGACACAAAGATGTTGACGGAGCAAGGGAAATCTTTAGGGAGATGCCTGAGAGAAATGTAGTTTCTTGGACAACCATGATCAATGGATGTGTGCAAAATGGGAGATGCAGGCAAGCACTGGCTTTGTTTTGTAAGATGTCGAGGGCTCGAGTCGAATTTGATCAAGTCACCCTTGTGGTTGTACTATCTGCGTGTGCTGAATTGGGTGATTTGACACTGGGGATATCAATTCATACATTCGTTTTTGGGATTCTTAGGGATGGTAAAGAATCAGTTCTGCCTAAACTATTTAATGCATTGATTCACATGTATGCTAGTTGTGGTGCAATCAAAGAAGCTTATTTAGTATTCAGAAAGATGCAACAAAGAACAACGGTTTCTTGGACTAGCATGATCACAGGTTTTGCTAAACATGGTTATGCAAATGAAGCTCTTTATTTGTTTGAGGAGATGAAAAGCTTGGGAGATGATGATCTTAGACCTGATGAAATTACCTTTCTAGGTGTTTTATGTGCTTGCAGCCACTCTGGTTATGTTGATAACGGATGGCATTACTTTAAGAGTATGAATCAGATATGGGGTATTGAGCCTTTGATTGAGCACTATGGTTGCATGGTTGATCTCTTGAGTCGTGCTGGGATGTTAGTTGAAGGACTAAGCATTGTCGAGACTATGCCTATGAAGCCGAACCATGCAGTATGGGGTGCACTTCTTGGTGGTTGTAGGATTCACATAAACGCAGAGCTTGCAACTCGTGTTTCTTCAGCTTCAATACAAGCCATGGAACTTGAACCAGACAGAGCTGCTGGCTACTTTTTACTTCTGTCAAATGTTTATTCCACTGCTCGAATGTGGGAAGATGCCAGGTTTGTGAAGAGAAGATAATATGGAAACTGGATTGCCTCGAGGTCGAAGTTGGATCCACATAGATCAGATATGACTTCAATTTCCATTGATTAAGTTCTTTGTTTTGATGATCAAACTCAAAAGCAATGGGAATACATCTTCAGAAGTCCTTTTCTTAATAGATTATTGCCATGGTTCAAGCAAGAACATGGCATTTTGGATAAACCTGGTATTGATTCCATAGGTTAAGGTTTCAGATTCAGTGCTGGCTTTTAAGGTATCAGTGGTACTATAATCTTGTCTGATATTTTTGTTTTGCAAATAAAATTCTTTTGCTCTTTCCTATGCTGATTCATACTTGGCTTTTCTTGTACTAAAAATGGATTAAAGGGTAAGAAAAAGAAAGTTTTTCCATCTTGGACTAATACATATCCCTAGAAATTTTATATATAAAAAATAAAATTAATAATAATAAAATTAGGGCAAAGTTAGTTGCTTCTTTGTGGTGTGGATGATGTGGGGGTACAAAAGCAAAGAATGATACCAAGTTCTTGATCTTTTCCAAAGAATAATGAAGTATGCTTCTTCCCATGATTACCAATTATAAAAAATGTAATATTTTTTTAAGACCATTTAAATTCGTTACAGACTTTGAATAATTGAAATTTGGTTCGAGTTATATTGTAGAATTTAATTTTTACTCGGAGAAGATCTCATAATGGCTCTTACATAGCATTTATAGTTCAGAATTTCAACTTTATTGCTACTACATTGTCCGCAGAGTCCAACTTTTACTCGGATAAGGTGTCATTCTAACTTTTACATGACGGTTACAACAAGTATCGAAGTCTCAACATTGTCACTCGCCCCGACCCTTACATGACTCACAAAGTGCAACATGTACTCATAGAAGACGTCATTCTAACTCTTACATAACATTTACAACGAATGTCAAATTTTTAATATTGTCCTTCATCTTGACTTTTACATGACGCTTACAAAGCAAAGTATTGAATCATTAACATTGTTATATAACATTCACAATGCACTTTCTTATTATGTCAAAAAAATAATTTATATAAAAAAAAATGTAATACATAAAGAATCTCATAGCAAGTATCGAATTTCAACACTATCATATAGTATTTACAATCTATTTTTTTATATGTCAAACAAAATTTTTTTTTTTTAAAATGTAATATTTGAAGCTATTCAAATAATCAAATTCACATATAATTAAATGTAATACTTAGATTAGTCAAATGAAAGATTCTAGATTCAATTTCATCTAAAAAATAAGTTTATACCAAATATTACACAACTGATGATTAAAATCATTTATGATAATAGAACAAAACACTAACTTGGAAAAAAAAAACACTAACCTAAAAACTAGGTGGAGACAAAATACTCAACCTAAAAAAAATTAGTTAAGTCGGAAATAACTAAACATATATATATAACAAAACATAAAAAAGACAAGGAAAATCTTATCTAGATCTTCAATATTTCAACTACCAAATACTGCTCATACGCTATTCTTCCCCACTCACCGCCCTCCCTTTGGTTTTCTTACAGGCTCCCATAGCAATAACATATTTTGGTTCAGGCACTCCTAATGACCTTACTAAAACTACCAAGCTTATGCTTAATGCCGAAAGTAACATCAAAGACTTAATCGGCCTTATGAGAGGATCGAAAAAAAAAAAAAAATTTAGAAATCATTTTTTTGGTCAAATTTCGCCTAATAGATAATTAAAATGTGAAAAATGGGTTTAATTTTGCATTCTTCCTTTAACAACAACCTAATCCTTCTTGGGCGTATAAAAAATTTCATAAGATGCCTAAAAAGAAGACAAAAATCGAACAAAAGGCTCATATCTAAACGACCGAGTTTGACAAATTTTTCTTCAAAAAGAAGAAAAAAAAAATGATATGTAGATATTAGTGAAGAACAATGCATTGAGAAGTAAAGGTAGTAAGAAAATTAAAGGAAAAGAGTATAAAAGACTAAAAGAACACTAAAAAAGAAGAAATACACAAGGAAAATAACAAAAACAAAAAAATAAAGAGAGAACTCCGACCAAGAGAGAGTTCCAGCCCGAGCTAAAAACTCTCCTTTGGTCGAGAGAGGAGAGATGGAGCTGGAGGCGGGCGGCTGCCTTGGAGAGGAGAAAATTAGGGTTTTAGTGAGAATTTTTTGAGTGATTGGGGACGACACAACAAGAATAGGTTGAAGTTTTTTCCACTTGGTTAATTAATAGGAATGATAAACATTGATGGATAAACTTGAATCAATAGGTGTTATTAATTAATATTAATAATAAACATTAATTAAAAAAATATGAGGAATAGGCCTCAACCAAATAAAATTGGCTTGAGTTCAAGATCAAACTTAAAAGTTCGTGCCACAATTATGGGCTTACAAAATCTACAATCAACTATTTGACATTATTTTTCACGTACGAGGATATCACAAGTTAGGCTAGACGTAAGAAGAAGGATTTATAGACACTTTTGATATATGACGGAATAGCACAAGTTAATCTAGACATAATGATAAAACAAAACTGAAGAATTGCATCTAATCACGTGTCACAATTACTTTCTTTTAAATTAAAAATTTGTCATAAATATTTACCGTTTACACTAGTGAAAATATTGATAAAAGAATAAATAATTTAATCCTTTTTCGAATTGAAAATCATTATTTCTTCAATTTATTTATCTTAAAGATTTATAACATTTTAAAAAATTTATGTCTTTAAAAATAAAGACACCTATTTATTTTATATAATTATATCTTGAAAAATAATCATTAAAGAAATGTCCTTCCAGCTGGATTGCAGAAGACAACTATAGTACTTGGCCAGCTGCTAGTACTGCTTTAGTCGAAAAATGCCACACAAAATTCTAAAGTACCAAATTTTCTTAATGCCAAATAGCTTTGACCACTCCGATTAATACCTTTACACACAAGCAAGGCACTTCGATTCGGGAATTATTATATAGGAGAACAATTTTTTAGTAATTTTTTTTTTTAATTGAAAATATAAATATAAATTTTAAATTAAAATTGGTTGAATATATAAACACTAAGTTAAAAAAAAAAAAATTACTTTACAAAAATACATACAATATTATTTTAATATTATAATATATTATAATTTCAATTGATTTTTATATCACTTTGTTAAATATAATATAAATATAGTAATAATTAATAATAAATATAATCTATATTATGAAAATTATATATAAAAAAATTGTTTATAAATTACTATTATTAGAAAATTAAAAAATTAAAATTTATAAATAAATTTAAAAAGAAAAAAAATGAGAAAAGTAGACACTAAATATTTTATTGAAAAAAATGAGTTTTTTTTGACCTTGAGACTGATTATTAAAAAATGAGTTATTTTGCCAAGAGATATAGCATATTTTATAAAAAAAAAAAAAACATAAAAAAAATTTAAATTTCAATATTTTTGTAAATAACTCGAGATTTTGGTGGAGTTATTTTCCAAAATATAGCAATTTAAAAAAAAATCAAAAATATTGTTACTTTTTCACCTATTTCCCAAAATAGACATCTATTTGTCAAAGTAGAGGCTTTTTGTTTTTAATAAAATATTTAGGTTCTACTTTGTCAAAATAGACCTCATTTTTTTTTCTTTTTAAATTTATTTATAAATTTTAATTTTCTAATTTTTTAATAATAATAATTTATAAACAAAATTTATTGTAAGTATTTTTGTAAAGTAAATTTTATTTTTTTGATTTGTGTTTATATATTCAAATAATTTTAATTTAAGATTTGTGTTTATATTCTTCAATTAAGTAATTTAATAATTTATTAAAAAAAATTAAGTAATTTAATAAATTTATATTATTGTGAACAATAAAATTTTTCTTTTCGATTATTATCATTTGCAAAATAAATAATCAAAAATATATATGTCACAAGATAATAATATGTATTTGATATTGGGCTCGAATCTTTGTATTTCTCCGTCGATTCTTTTCGTCGTGGATCCGAGGGCATTTTGGGCTTGTCTCGATCCAATGGATTTTGATTTCTTCCGATGGGCTTTTGGGCTGGATCTCGGAATGAATTTGAACTTCGAGGGCCTTTGGGTTTGATCTCGATCCATCTGTATTTGATTTTTTTCTCCGATGGTCTTTGGACTTGATCTCGGAATGGATTTGACTTCTCGAGAGCCTTGAGCTTAATCTCGAAGGGAGGATGTGCCAGAAACTATGGACGATCCCCGAAGGGAATCGTCGGAGTTTCCCTTTCTTCTCTGCCACCACCGATTTCCACATTATCTCGAATGCTTGTTCTTTTGCTCTCTATTTATAGATGAAGAGAGTGACAATCAATGACCATTAGTTTATCATGTGTCACTCATCCAAGAGCAAAATCTTTCAATATCTTCAATATTTATTTAAATATATAAATAAAATTTTATTGTCTACAATTATATATTTACATAATTTTTTTTTTATTCAAATAAAAAAATTACTAAAAAAAATTTTAAAAAAAGAAAAAGAAAAAGAAAAAAGAAAAAGAAAAAGAAAAAAGAAAAAGAAAAGAAAAAGAAAAAGAAAAGTTTTTCCATCTTGGACTAATACATATCCCTAGAAATTTTATATAAAAAAAATAAAATGGGAAATTGGCAAATTTGGCCTCTTAACTTATAAATGTTTTGCGATTTTATCTCTTATATTTATTTTTGGCCAATTTTATCTCTTATCTTTATAATTTTGGCCAATTTCATATTCTTAAATTTTTTTTTGCCAAATCAGTAAGTCAACAAAAAAAAAAATTGGAAATTGGTCCATTAACTAATAAATTTTTGCGATTTCATCTCTTATCTTTGTTTTTGACAAATTTGGTCCCTTAACTTTAAATTTTGGCCAATTTCATCTCTTATGTTTGTAATTTTGGCTAATTTCATCCCTTATCTTTATAATTTTGGCAAATTTCATCATTCCTCTTATTTTTTTTTGTCAATGGTTAGCCAACGGTTATATTTATTAAAAATAATTTTTTCGTAGAAATGTCAATCACTTTTTTTTTAAAAAAAAAAACACAAAATTTGTGAAAAACTGAGTGGAAGTATTTAAAATAATATTTATTTTAAAAATAATAATTCACATTTATTTTTTAAAAAAAATATATATAATATAATATTTTAACTATTTTTAATAAAAAAATTAAAATTCTAAAAATATATTTAATAATACTTAAAAGAAACTTAATATATAATATTTTTTAGTGTATTAAGTTTCTTTTAAGTATTATTAAATATATTTTTAGAATTTTAATTTTTTTTATTAAAAGGAGTTAAAATATTATATTATATTATACTATATATATATATTATATTATATATTTTATATTTTATATTAAGTGAATTGACATTTTTACCCTTGAGAAAATTGTTTTTAATAAATATAACCGTTGTTAATCGTTGACAAAAAAAAATTAACAGAAGGATGAAATTTGCCAAAATTATAAAGATAAATGATGAAATTGGCCAAAATTACAAAGATAAGAGATAATATTGGCCAAAATTAAAGATAAGGGTGAAATTTTCCAAAAACAAAGATAATAGATGAAATCGCAAAAAATTTATAAGTTAAGAGACCAATTTGGCCAAATTTTTTTTAAAAAAAATAATGACTAACTGTTGACTAACGGTTGACAAAAAAAAATTTAATGGAAGGATGAAATTGGCCAAAATTATAAAGATAAGGGATGAAATTGGCCAAAATTAAAGATAAGAGATGAAATCGTAAAAATATTTATAAGTTAATGGACCAATTTGGTCAATTTCTCAAAATAAAATTAATAATAATAAAATTAGGGCACAGTTACTTGCTTCTTTGTGGGATGGATGATGTGGGGGTACAAAAGCAAAGAATGATACCAAGTTCTTGAACTTTTCCAAAGAATAATGAAGTATGCTTCTTCCCATGATTACCAATTATAAAAAATGTAATATTTTTTTTAGACCATTTAAAAATATTGAATAATCGAAATTTGGTCGGAGTTATATCGTAGAATTTAATTTTTACTCGGAGAAGACCTCATAATGGCTCTTACATAGCACTTATAGTTCGGAATTTCAACTTTATTGCTACTACATTATCCACAGAGTCCAACTTTTACTCGGATAAGGTGTCATCCTAACTTTTACATGACGGTTACAACAAGTATTGAAGTCTCAACCTTGTCACTCACCCCGACCTTTACATGACTCACAAAGTGCAACATGTACTCATAGAAGACGTCATTCTAACTCTTACATAGCATTTACAGCAAGTGTCGAATTTTTAATACCGTCGCTCACGTTGACTCTTACATAACGCTCATAGCAAAGTATTGAATCATTGATCTTGTTATATAATCTTCACAATACACTTTCTCATTATGTTAGATCAATAGTTTATATAAAAAAAAATATAATACATAATGAATCTCATAGCAAGTATCGAATTTCAACACTATCGTATAATATTTACAATCTATTTTTTTATATGTCAAACAAAAATTTTTTTTTTTTTAAAAAATGTAATATTTGAAAAGACTCAAATAATCAAGTCAAAGGTTTTAGATTCAATTTCATCTAAAAAATAATTTTATACCAAATATTTAACCCTTTATTATAATTTCATAGATATTTTTTGAATTAATAGATTAAGATCTTCCAAAATTAAAAGAAAGTGCAACAATGATTAGGATGCAGACAGCAGACAAGGGTAAAGCACAAAAGAGAAGATTCTTCTCATAATCTTCCTCCCGAAGTTTTTTCTTTTTTGATGAATATCTTCCTCCTGAAGTTAACTTATACACACCATATATATATATATACAACACTCTGTTCTAAAGGTTTTCCTTCCGAATATCGGTGAACGCTTTTCAACACTCTGTTCTCGGGTTCATTTTTTTGAACCTGCTGAAGAATCTCTAACAACAAAAATATGGATAGAATAATCCCCAAGAGGGGTCCTTCCAGTTGGTTTGTAGATGTGATACCCCGTCCCACATCGAAATAATAAGTAAATGTATAATGGTATATAAGAATGGGCCTAGGTACTCATAATCAACTTGGAGTATCCATTTTGGTGCAGTGAGGACAACACCAAGTAGTTGACTATGGGTGCCGCCAGGCCCATAGTTGCGACTTGGGCCTACGGGTCCAGGTCGTGACAATTGGTATCGGAGCGGGTAGCCAACCCGGACTATGGGAACTAAGTGCTACACCCGAGGGGTGGGAGCCACCTCTAGAATCCCGGCGCCCACCGGTTGATCTTGGGTCGAGTCCAATTATGTTCGGTTGGGCCCCTACGCGACGCTAGCCCTTAAGGGGGGGTGAATGTGATACCCCGTCCCACATCGAAATGATAAGTAAATGTATAATGGTATATAAGAATGGGCCTAAGTACTCATAATCAACTTGGGGTATCTATTTTGGTGCAATGAGGACAACACCAAGTAGTTGACTATGGGTGCCGCCGGACCCATAGTTGCGGCTTGGGCCTACGGGTCCAGGTCGTGACAGTAGAAGACATGAGTACTTGGCCAGCTGCTGGTATTGCTTTAGCTAAAAATGAGATTCAGTTCATCCTGGAGAATCTTGATCACTCTTGTTTTTCACTACTACATAATAATCAATCATCATCATCAACTGTCAGATTACTTGAAGAGCATCTCAAGTATTCAAGATCATTTCTTGAAAAGTTGCAGCAAAACTTGATCAGTCCGTTTCCCTTTTCTATTCTTGGAGATTTGATAGCTGGTCTTATAGAAGAGTTGGAACCCATCCTTTCATATACTGATTCTTGTGTTCATAGAAATGTCGTCACAGAAAAGAAGCACACAGACCATTTGGACCAGTACTGTAAAGGGATTGATGATCTTGTCAAGAGGATGAGAACAATTGAACAGAAAGAAATTAATGTTGCTCCAGTAGCAGCAGCAGCACCACCAGCTGAGGAGAGTAGTTTCTTCTCATCACATAAAAACTCAACCACGATGATCGGATTTGATGATGAAAGACAAGAGTTACTAGACAAACTCGTAAGTACAACAGCAGGAAGAAGGAAGGTGATTTCTATTATTGGAATGGGAGGAATCGGTAAGACTACTTTAGCTCAAACATTATTCAATCATCCACTAGTTGTTTATCACTTTCATATTCGAGCATGGAATTTTTTCTCTCAAGAGTATGATAAAAGGAAATCTTTATCCAACATGTTAAGTTACATAATTGATGGTAAAGATCCAGTTTTTAACAGCAGGGATGATGGTAATGAGTGTATGGGAGAGAAATTGTACAAGTCCTTGAAAGGAAGAAGGTATCTAATTGTGATAGATGACATTTGGGATATAAAACAGTGGGAGGATATAAAGATGTATTTTCCAGAAGATAATACAGGTAGCAGAATTTTGTTAACGAGTCGAATTAAAGATGTAGCTTTAAAAATTGCACCTGATATTTCCCCACATTTGTTGAGGTTTCTTACTCCAGGGGAAAGCTGGAATCTTTTTGAATCCAGAATTTTTTCTGAGAATACTAATGGTGTCCCGGAAGAGCTGACAAGAATAGGTAAGCGCATTGTTGAAAGATGTCAAGGTTTACCTTTAGCCATTTGTGTTGTTGCCGGAATTCTTGTCAAGGAAGACAAGACAGAACAACAGTGGAGGCATATTGCTAACAACATTGGTAAACATCGTACTAAAACAAAAAACGTGCGGGAACGCGAAACTCCAAATGATTTCCCTGAGCACTATATGGATATTCTAGAGTTAAGTTACAAGCACTTACCTAGGATGCTGCAATCTTGCTTTCTCTACCTCGGAACATATTCTGATGACACCAGTATTCCAGTGAAAAAATTGCTGCTCTCATGGATTGCGAAGGATTAGTAACAATACAACAGCAGCAGAATAATACAGATCAAAACCTTGAAAATGCAGCAGAAGATTGTCTAAAGGAACTTATTCAAAGAAGTCTTGTTATAGTCATGGAGAAAAAGTCTGATGGGGGTGTAAAACTTATTCGTATTCATGATCTGTTGAGAGATCTGTGCCACACTAAAGTGAAAGAAAAGAAATTCTTGCAGCCAATCTGCCTGTGTGGTGAAATTGTTTTCATACCGCATTACGGTTACTATATTCCTGAGATTGTTGATCCATTTCGTCGATGTAGACCATACTTCCATTTTGACAGATCATCATTCTATGCATCAGTACATAAAGTTTTCAACGAAGAATCCTTTTCTATTTATCGATTTCTCAGAAGATTGGAACTAAAAAATGTAGTTTTGCTTGACTTACCTTTTGAAATCTCATTCGTCGTTCCATTTAAGGTACTTAGAGCTTCAGGTTGATCATGTCACTTCCCATCTTTCATCAGTATTCAAACTCTGGAACCCGGAAACCTGTATCCTTTATGTCGAAAAGGGTGGCCGTATTGAAGTTCCATATGAATTTTGGAAAATGTTGAAACTTAGGCATCTTGAAATTTCACAGGAACTGGTTTTCAGTGATCCTCGGTGTTTTTCCTGAAAACGATGTCCAACACACTGCTGGAGAATTTGCAAACCATTTCACAACTGAGCCCATCAGGTTCTGTCAAAGATGTGTTATCAAGAACTCCAAATCTTAGAAAATTGGGAATTCATATGTCATTATCTGTTTCAAATGAACATATTGATTGCTTTCCTAATCTTGCTCATTTAGATCTGCTTCAGAAGATAAAGTTTGAGTATCAAACTTTAGGAATTGTGCCTATGATTGTTATACCTCATCTGCAGCTGCATAAGTTTCCTCCAAACCTGAAAAAGCTTACATTAAGTGGTAGCCATCTTCAATGGGAAGAGATATCGATTATCAGTATGATACCAAAACTCGAGATTTTGAAGCTAAAGAACAACTTCTTCAGTGGGCCAGTGTGGGAAACAAGTGATGATGGATTTTGTCATCTCAAATTCTTGAAACTTTCTAATATGGATCTTCATAAATGGATTTCTTCAAGTGATCATTTTCCTAAACTGGAATGTTTGGTGTTAAATGGATGTTTGGATCTTGAAGAAATACCATTGGAAATTGGTGATATTCCTACTCTACAAACTATCAAGCTGTATGGTTCTTCAAAGTCTTCAATGGAATCAGCCAATCAAATTCAGGAATCACAGAACTTGATTGGCAATGATGATTTGAAGGTCTTCATCTCCCATCAGTTTGAAGAGTACAAGTGGAGTTTCAATTATCGCAAGTGACTATATCTATTATGATTGTTCAGATTGTTTTATTAGCTTTTGGTACACTGCATGTTGGCCCTATTGTTATGACAGCTGATCAAAGGGCTTACCTTAATCAAATAATATGTACTCCTTTTGTTCTTTATTTAGGTGTCTTGAGTTCCCTTATCTGGGAAATATATATATATAGATATGTATATGTAGTTTTAAAAGAGAGTGGTAAAATTGAACCCCTTCAATAAATTGTTTTGAAGCTGCCGTTTGAAATGTTGAGTTCCAAATCCAACAAAACTCAATCCAAGAGAGAAGAATTTGGGATAATTCCTTTTAACAGACGAGAAAAAAAAAAAGGAAGAAAATTTTCGCATTCAAAACAAAATTTCTTTCGTTACTACCAAATAAATTGCGAGAAGTCTTGATCAAGTGTCCTGACGAGCTTCTTGAATGTTTCTAGTTCAAGAATCGACTCCCATCAACCAACTAAAGACTAGAGCGCTCCAGCAGCACCTCTTTGCCCTGTTGCAGAACTGCAAAACCATAAAACAACTGAAACAAATCCATTCTCACATTATCATCAATGGCTTGACTCAGAAAAGTTCCATTCTTGCTAAGTTGGTGTCTTTCTACATAAACTCTGGTTATCTCGTGACTGCGCATAGAATTTTCGCTCAAGTTCAAAGCCCAAACACTAAACTTTGGAACCAAATTATTAGGGGTCATGGCCGAAGCGAAAATCCTAGTAAATCAGTTCAACTTTTCAATGAAATGGAAAAGTTGGAAGCTTGGGCTGATGGGTATACATTTTCTTACTTGGTTACAGGTTGTAGAAAAGGGGCCTTGTTATTCGAAGGCCAACAGGTTCATGGAAAGGTTTTGAAAAATGGGTTTTGCTCAAATGTGTTTGTTCAGACTAATTTGTTGAATTTGTATTTAAATTGTGGAGGTGGGGGATGATGATGGGCTTAGGGATGCAATGCAACTGTTTGATGAAATGCGTGAAAGAAGTACTGTGACATGGTGGAATTCACTACTTGCTGGATATTTTAGACACAAAGATGTTGACGGAGCCAGGGAAATCTTTAGGCAGATGCCTGAGAGAAATGCGGTTTCTTGGACAACCATGATCAATGGATGTGTGCTAAATGGGACATGCAGGCAAGCGCTGGCTTTGTTTTGTAAGATGTCGAGGGCTCGAATAGAATTCAATCAAGTCACCTTTGTGGTTGTACTATCTGCGTGTGCTGAATTGGGTGATTTGACAAAATAATTCCTTGCAGCTCTAACTTTTCCGATTCTCTGAAGAACATCAACCAGGATACAAAATGTGACAACATTTGGGAGCAGACCATGATCCAACAATGCATGATAAAGTTGAAGGACCTTTTCAACATTACCCATCTTACTATAACCATCCATCAGAGTATTTTAAGTATACAAATTTGGTGGAATACTAAATTCCCTCATTCTCATGAACATATATTCAGCCTTCATTATCATATTCTCAGCACACAATCCCTGTACCAGTGTTGTATAAATCACAACATTCGGTTTAATTCCCTTCCCAACCATTTCTTCAAACAAATTCTCAGCTTTAACAAAATCAATTTGATCACAACAAGCATCAATCAGCACACCATAAGTGACAACACTTGGCAACGCCCCTCGTGAGATCATATCTCCATATACTTCCCACATGGACTCAAATCTTTTAGCATTACACAAACCATCTAAGAAAGCATTACATACCTGCATTGCAGGCAAATTCTCGAGCTTCTGGTACACCCAAAAAGCCTCATCAACAAAACCCATTTCACATAATGCGATAATCAGTACTCCAAACACCTTATTTGCAGGAGAATTACGACTCTCTAACTGACGTAGTGCCTTGAAAACTGAAGAACAAACCTTCGGAGGCTGTCGTGTTTTCTGCAACTCTTCTATGAGGCATTTTATCAAACACCTAGCCTTAATATAGGATTTTGCTTCGGTTAAGAAATGTATAATCGCAGAATGCACTTTCAGATTCTTTTGAGGATTTACAGTGGCTGAATTGAATACTTCAAGGGCTTGATCTGGGTTTTTGGAATTGAATATTGAGGTGATAATGTTTGAAATGTATGGCGATGAAGTAGAAGATGATGAAAATGGTAAGAATCTTTGGAAATGAATCGGTGGTATCTTATCAGGTAAAATGGGTTTGATTTTTGGTGGGAAAATCTTCAACATTTCTCAAGTGATTTAGAATTTAAGGGCTTCTGCCATGAACCAAATATTCAAATTTATGTACTAAACTGCAGCCATGCACAACATACGACGTACGGAGAAAACATTGTGTATCTATGTAATACTCTTTTCTATTCATTTTTTATTGGTCATCGGAAAATATCTTACAAATAATTAATATTAATGATTCTTTTTAGTTAGTTTTTCTGTTTCCGAATTTAAGCTACATTGGTAAGGGAAATCAAGTTTCATTCATTTTTTTTTGATAAGTGGAATTTCATTAAAAAGAAAATATTACACAATTTATGATTAAAATTATTCCCAAAATATTCAATCTAAAATAATTAGGTGAGTCGGAAATAACTAAACATAAATATAACAAAACAACAAAAAAGACATGGAAAATCTTATCTAGATCTTCAATATTTCAACAGCCAAACACAGAACTCAGCTGCATAGAGGGTTCAATTTTGCATTCTTCCTTTAACAATAACCTAATCCATAATAAGCGTATCAAAAATTTCATAAGATATCTAAACAGAAGACAAAAATCGAACAAAAAGCCCGAGATTTAAGCGATCGAGTTTAATAAATTTTTCTTCTAAGAGGAGAAAAAAAATGATATGTAGATATTAGTGAAGAATAATGCATTGAGAAGTGAAAAATAGTAAGAAAATTAAAGAAAAAGAGTATAAAAGATTAAAAGAACACCGAAAAAGAAGAAAAATACAAGGAAAGTAACAAAAGCGAGAAAAAAGGAGAGAACTCCGACCAAGAGAGAGTTCTAGCCGGAGCTAAACACTCTCCTTTGGCCGGGAGAGGAGAGGAGAAAATTAGGGTTTTAGTGAAAGAATTTTTTGAATGAGTTGGGACGACACGACAAGAACATGTTGAAGTTTTTTCCACTTGGTTAATTAATAGTAATGATAAATATTGATGGATAAACTTGAATCAATAGGTGTTGGTTAATTAATATTAATAATAAACATGAATTAAAAAAATATCAGGAATAAGCCTCAATCAAATAAAATTGACTTGAGTTCAAGATCAAGCTTGAAAGCTCGTGCCACAATTATGGGTTTGACAAGCTCTACAATTAATTACTTGACATTATCTTCACTGTACGGGGATATCACGAGTTAGGCTAGACGTAAGAAGAAGGATTTATAAACACTTTTGATATGAGACAGAATAACACAAGTTAATTTAGACGTAATGATAAAACAAAACTGAAGGATTGCATCTAATCACGTGTCACAATTACTTTCTTTTAAACTAAAAATTTACCATGAATATTTACACTTTACACAAGTAAAAATATTGATAAAAAATTAAATAATTTAATCATTTTTCGAATCGAAAATCATTCTCTCTTCAATTTATAACATTTTTTTAAAAAATTGTGTTTTTAAAGATAAAGACGCGTATTTATTTTATATTATTATATCTTGAAAAATAATCATTAAAGACAAAAGATGAATAATATCAATAAGAGGAATTTAATTTATTTAATTTATTTAATTTATTTTTTTTTTGTCCCCATGCCCTCAAAAAACGACTTGGTCAAAGTTTTCTTTTGTGGGCAATTAGTAATGTGAAAAATTGAAGAGGAATAATACAAGAAGAAGGTGAAGCCAACAACAGCACATGAATAGAAAAAGAAAACATTTAATGTGGAATAACTAACCGTAGTTGACAAATGCCACACAAAATTGTAAAGTAATAATTACGATGACCCTATAAATTATACATATGAGAATGATACCAACCAAAAAAGAAAGAAGGAAAAAGCCATTTTCTTGGACCTGCTGAAGAATCTCTAACAACAAAAATATGGATAGAATAATCTTCAAGGAAGATGGTCCTTCCAGTTGGATTGCAGAAGACTATACTTGGCCAGCTACTGGTATTGCTTTAGCTCAAAATGGGATTCACTTCATTCTTGAGAATCTTGATCACTCTTTTTACTCACTACTACATAAGAATAACCAATCATCATCATCATCATCTGTCAGATTACTTTACTTACAAAAAAGAGAGGGAAAAAAAAAAAAAACTGTCAGATTACTTTATGAGCATCTCAGGTATTCAAGATCATTTCTTGAAAAGTTGCAGCAAATCTTGATCAGTCCTTTTCCCCTTTCTATTCTTGGACATTTGATAGCTGATCTTCTAAAAGAGTTGGAACCAATCCTTTCATACACTGATTCTTGTGTTCATAGAAATGTCGTCCCAGAAAAGAAGCACACAGACCATTTGGACCAGTACTGTAAAGGGATTGCTGATCTTGTCAAGAGGATGAGAACATTTGAACGGAAAGAAATTAATCAAATTAATGTTGCTTCAGTAGCAGCAGCACCCGCAACAGCAAATGAGAGTAGTTTCTTCTCATCACATAAAAACTCAACCACGAGGATCGGATTTGATGATGAAAGACAAGAGTTACTAGACAAACTCGTAAGTACAACAGCAGGAGGAAAGAAGGTGATTTCTATTATTGGAATGGGAGGAATCGGTAAGACTACTTTAGCTCAAACATTATTCAATGATCCACGAGTTGTTTATCACTTTCATATTCGAGCATGGAATTTTTTCTCTCAAAAGTATGATAAAAGGAAATCTTTATCCAACATGTTAAGTTACATAATTGATGGTAAAGATCCAGTTTTTAACAGGAGGGTTGATGATAATGAGAGTATGGGAGAGAAATTGTATAAGTCCTTGAAAGGAAGAAGGTATCTAATTGTGATAGATGGCATTTGGAATATAAAACAGTGGGAAGATATAAAGATGTATTTTCCAGAAGATAATACAAGTAGCAGAATTTTGTTAACTAGTCGAATTAAAGATGTAGCTTTAAAAATTGCACCTGATATTTCACCACATTTCTTGAGGTTTCTTACTCCAGAGGAAAGCTGGGATCTTTTTGAATCTCTAGTTTTTCTTGAGAATAATAATGGTGTCCCGGAAGAGCTGACAAGATTAGGTAAGCGCATTGTTGAAAGATGTCAAGGTTTACCTTTAGCCATTTGTGCTGTTGCCGGAATTCTTGTCAAGGAAGACAAGACAGAACAACAGTGGAGGCGTATTGCCAACAACATTGGTAAACATCGTACTAAAACAAAAAACGTGTGGATAACTGAAACTCCCAGTGATTTCTCTGAGCACTATATGGATATTCTAGAGTTAAGTTACAAGCACTTACCTAGGATGCTGCAATCTTGCTTTCTCTACCTCGGAACATATTCTGATGACACCAGTATTCCAGTGAAAAAACTGCTGCTCTCATGGATTGCAGAAGGATTAGTAACAATACAACAGCAGCAGAATAATACAGATCAAAACCTGGAAAATGCAGCAGAAGATTGTCTAAAGGAACTTATTCAAAGAAGTCTTGTGATAGTCATGGAGAAAAGGTCTGATGGGGGTGTAAAACTTATTCGTATTCATGATCTGTTCAGAGATCTGTGCAACACTAAAGTGAAAGAAAAGAAATTCTTGCAGCCAATTTGCAAGTGTGGTGCAATTTATGAGGGTTGTTGTTACCGTATTTTCAATAGTCCTCAGAGTGTTCATCCATTTCATCGATGTTGGCCATACTTCCATTTTGACAGATCTTCATTCTATGCATCAGTCCATAAAGTTTTCAACGAAGAATCCTTTTCTATTTATCGATTTCTCAGAAGATTGGAACTAAAAAATGTAGTTTTGCTTGACTTACCTGAGGAAATCTCATTGCTGTTCCATTTAAGGTACTTAGAGCTTCAGGTTGATCATGTCACTTCCCATCTTTCATCAGTATTCAAACTCTGGAACCTGGAAACCTGTATCCTTTATATCGAAAAGGGTGGCCGAATTGAAGTCCCATATGAATTTTGGAAAATGTTGAAACTTAGGCATCTTGAAATTTCACAGGAACTAGTTTTCAGTGATCCTCAGTGTTTTCCTGAAATGATTCGTCCAACTCTCCTGGAGGATTTGCAAACCATTTCACAACTGTCCCCATCAGGTTCTGTCAAAGATGTGTTATCAAGAACTCCAAATCTTAGAAAATTGGGAATTCATATGTCATTATCTGTTTCAAATGAACATATTGATTGCTTTCCTAATCTTGCTCATTTAGATCTACTTCAGAAGATAAAGTTTGAGTATCAAACTTTAGGAATTGTGCCTATGATTGTTATACCTCATCTGCAGCTGCATAAGTTTCCTCCAAACCTGAAAAAGCTTACATTAAGTGGTAGCCATCTTCAATGGGAAGAGATATCGATTATCAGTATGATACCAAAACTCGAGATTTTGAAGCTAAAGAACAACTTCTTCAGTGGGCCAGTGTGGGAAACAAGTGATGATGGATTTTGTCATCTCAAATTCTTGAAACTTTCTAATATGGATCTTCATAAATGGATTTCTTCAAGTGATCATTTTCCTAAACTGGAATGTTTGGTGTTAAATGGATGTTTGGATCTTGAAGAAATACCATTGGAAATTGGTGATATTCCTACTCTACAAACTATCAAGCTGTATGGTTCTTCAAAGTCTTCAATGGAATCAGCCAATCAAATTCAGGAATCACAGAACTTGATTGGCAATGATGATTTGAAGGTCTTCATCTCCCATCAGTTTGAAGAGTACAAGTGGAGTTTCAATTATCGCAAGTGACTATATCTATTATGATTGTTCAGATTGTTTTATTAGCTTTTGGTACACTGCATGTTGGCCCTATTGTTATGACAGCTGATCAAAGGGCTTACCTTAATCAAATAATATGTACTCCTTTTGTTCTTTATTTAGGTGTCTTGAGTTCCCTTATCTGGGAAATATATATATATAGATATGTATATGTAGTTTTAAAAGAGAGTGGTAAAATTGAACCCCTTCAATAAATTGTTTTGAAGCTGCCGTTTGAAATGTTGAGTTCCAAATCCCACAAAACTCAATCCAAGAGAGAAGAATTTGGGATAATTCCTTTTAACAGACGAGAAAAAAAAGGGAAGAAAATTTTCGCATTCAAAAGAAAATTTCTTTCGTTACTACCAAATAAATTGCGAGAAGTCTTGATCAAGTGTCCTGACGAGTTTCTTGAATGTTTCTAGTTCAAGAATCGACTCCCATCAACCAACTAAAGACTAGAGCGCTCCAGCAGCACCCCTTTGCCCTGTTGCAGAACTGCAAAACCATAAAACAACTGAAACAAATCCATTCTCACATTATCATCAATGGCTTGACTCAGAAAAGTTCCATTCTTGCTAAGTTGGTGTCTTTCTACATAAACTCTGGTTATCTCGTGACTGCGCATAGAATTTTCGCTCAAGTTCAAAGCCCAAACACTAAACTTTGGAACCAAATTATTAGGGGTCATGGCCAAAGCGAAAATCCTAGTAAATCAGTTCAACTTTTCAATGAAATGGAAAAGTTGGAAGCTTGGGCTGATGGGTATACATTTTCTTACTTGGTTACAGGTTGTAGAAAAGGGGCCTTGTTATTCGAAGGCCAACAGGTTCATGGAAAGGTTTTGAAAAATGGGTTTTGCTCAAATGTGTTTGTTCAGACTAATTTGTTGAATTTGTATTTAAATTGTGGAGGGGAGGATGATGATGGGCTTAGGGATGCAATGCAACTGTTTGATGAAATGCGTGAAAGAAGTACTGTGACATGGTGGAATTCACTACTTGCTGGATATTTTAGACACAAAGATGTTGACGGAGCCAGGGAAATCTTTAGGCAGATGCCTGAGAGAAATGTGGTTTCTTGGACAACCATGATCAATGGATGTGTGCTAAATGGGAGATGCAGGCAAGCAGTGGCTTTGTTTTGTAAGATGTCGAGGGCTCGAATAGAATTCGATCAAGTCACCTTTGTGGTTGTACTATCTGCGTGTGCTGAATTGGGTTGATTTGACAAAATAATTCCTTGCAGCTCTAACTTTTCCGATTCTCTGAAGAACATCAACCAGGATACAAAATGTGACAACATTTGGGAGCAGATCATGATCCAACAATGCATGATAAAGTTGAAGGACCTTTTCAACATTAGCCATCCATCAGAGTATTTTAAGTATACAAATTTGGTGGAATACTAAATTCCCTCATTCTCATGAACATACATTCAGCCTTCATTATCATATTGTCAGCACACAATCCCTATACCAGTGTTGTATAAATCACAACATTCGGTTTAATTCCCTTCCCAACCATTTCTTCAAACAAATTCTCAGCTTAAACAAAATCAACTTGATCACAACAAGCATCAATCAGCACACCATAAGTGACAACACTTGGCAACGCCCCTCGTGAGATCATATCTCCATATACTTCCCACATGGACTCATATCTTTTAGCTTTACACAAACCATCTAAGAACGCATTACATACCTGCATTGCAGGCAAATTCTCGAGCTTCTGGTACACCCAAAAAGCTTCATCAACAAAACCCATTTCACATAATGCGATAATCAGTACTCCGAACACCTTATTTGCAGGAGAATTACGACTCTCCAACTGACGTAGTGCCTTGAAAACATTGTGTATCTATGTAATACTCTATTATTATTCATTTTTTATTGGTTATCGGAAAATATCTTACAAATAATTAATATTAATGATTCTTTTTGGTTAGTTTTTCTGTTTCCGAATTCAAGCTACATTGGTAAGGGAAATCAAGTTTCTTCCATCTTTTTTTTGATAAAGTGGAATTTCATTAAAAAGAAAATATTACACAACTTATGCTTAAAATTATTCATAGTAATAGAACAAAACACCAACCTAAAAATTAGGTGGAGACAAAATATTCAATCTAAAAGAAGGTGAGTAGGAAATAACTAAACATAAATATAACAAAACAACAAAATGGACATAGAAAATCCTATCAAGATATTTAATATTCCAATTGTCAAACACAGAACTCAGCTGCATAGAGGGTTCAATTTTGCATTCTTCCTTTAACAAGAACCTAATCCATCATGAGAGTATCAAAAATTTCATAAAATACCTAAACAGAAGACAAAAATCGAACAAAGAGCCGAGATCTAAACGATCGAGTTTAACAATTTTTTTTTTTTAAGAGGAGAAAAAAAATTATATGTAGATATTAGTGGAGAATAATGCATTGAGAAGTGAAAGGTAATAAGAAAATTAAAGAAAAAGAGTATAAAAGACTAAAAGAACACAGAAAAAGAAGAAAAATACAAGGAAAGTAACAAAAGCGGAAAAAAGGAGAGAACTCCGACCAAGAGAGATTTCCAGCCAAAGCTAAACACATTCCTTTGGCCAGGAGAGGAGAGATGCAGTTGGAGGTGGGCGACTGCCTTGGAGATGAGAGGAGAAAATTAGGGTTTTAGTGAGAGAATTTTTTGAGTGAGTTGGGACGACAAGAACATGTTGAAGTTTTTTCCACTTGGTTAATTAATAGTAATGATAAATATTGATGGATAAACTTGAATCAATAGGTATTGGTTAATTAATATTAATAATAAACATTAATAAAAAAAATATCAAGAATAGGCCTCAACCAAATAAAATTGGCTTGAAGTTCCTCTTCCGATATAATGGTCTAAGAGTCTCTCCCTCAACCAAAAGGTTGAGAGTTCGAATCTCTCATGACCATTGGTTTATGAGTTTCTCTCTTACCTTCCGGTTTGTCAAGAGGTTAAGGGTTTAAACTTCACTCGGGGCTCCACAGTTCGAGATATATTCGCAAGTGCGGATATACCCGCACTGTTGGGCCTTCCTGGGTGGATTAGTCTAGGCCGGAAGGGCCTGAGATACCACCCAAAAAAAAAAATTTGGCTTGAGTTCAAGATCAAGCTTGAAAGCTCGTACCACAATTATGGGTTTGACAAGCTCTACAATCAACTATTTGACATTATCTTCAGGCTAGACGTAAGAAAAAGGATTTATAGACACTTTTGATATGTGACGGAATAGCACAAGTTAATCTAGAGATAATGATAAAACAAAACTGAAGAATTACATCTAATCACGTATCGGAGTTACTTTCTTTTAAACTAAAAATTTGTCATGAATATTTACACTTTACACTAGTAAAAATATTGATAAAAGAATAAATAATTTAATCCTTTTTCGAATTGAAAATAATTATCTCTTCAATTTATTTATCTTAAAGATTTATAACATTTTTAAAAAATTATGTCTTTAAAAATAAAGACACCTATTTATTTTATATAATTAAATCTTGAAAAATAATCATTAAAGAAATGTCCTTCCAGCTGGATTGCAGAAGACAACTATAGTACTTGACCAGCTGCTAGTACTGCTTTAGTTGAAAAATGCCACACAAAATTCTGAAGTACCAAATTTTCTTAATGCCAAATAGCTTTGACCACTCCGATTAATACCTTTACACACAAGCAAGGCACTTCGATTCAGGGAATTATTATCAACTCAGTAATATTATGTATAGGAGAACAATATTTAAGTAATTTTTTTTTAAATGAAAAATTAAAATTTAATTTTAAATTAAAATTAATTGAATATATAAATACAAGTCAAAAAAATAAAATCTACTTTACAAAAATACATATAATATTATTTTAATATTATAATATATTATAATTTCAATTAATTTTTACATCACTTTGTTAAATATAATATAAATATAGTAATAATTAATAATAAATATAATCTATATTATGAAAATTATATATATAAAAAATTGTTTATAAATTACTATTATTAGAAAATTAAAAAA